>BGZK01002011.1:0-86358 GCA_005406025.1 Eumeta japonica
GTACGTAAATAAAATTCAATTAAGTCAATATTTTGATTCTTTTCTGATAGCTTGTAAAATTAATGAAATAAATAAATTAAATTTGCATATTCGTTTTCAATGTCCCTCGACGGCCGTATAGTGTACGAGGTCTGCGTGGATTTTTGTATTAGTTCGATTTCAGGCTCGAGCTTCAATGGACGACAGTATTATTTCCTGTCTTTTGCTGTAATAAGAGAATTTAAAAAATAAAAAAAAAATACGTATAAAACTCGAAAAGATCTGGTTGACTTTGAATTACCCTGTGTTTAATTTATGGTAAAATAAAGTAGAGTAACCAAATTAACTTTTAAATTGTGACTCAGAAATGTTCTTCATCTAAGATGAGTTGTACCAATAATTGAACAAATAATGTTTTTTTTTTTTTGGTTTAACGCGAAATCATTTACATAATATTTATTGTAAGGAGAAAGGCAAGAGTATGAAAAATATAGAACACAGAGCAAGTGCATATAAAACTCGCAGCCCGAGGATTCCGTATGAATTTTACTTTGTATATAGATATTTTATTCTAAAGAAGTCTCAACAATTCTTGCCCTTTTCGTTACTGACACTAGCAAAATATCGGTTAGCCTCGTAGTAATTAGAAATTGAAAGCTGACGGTATTTTGTAACAGAAGAAAGTTGAGCGTCTGTCACTGCAGCGAAAAGACGTTTGCACATCGAGCAACATAATTTAATATTTAGTCTAATGCTTCCTCGACCAATTCGATTCCTTACCCGATAGCTTACCTCAACGCGTGAATTCATGTTCAAAACTAAGTACCACAGTCCCACAACTGATTTCGTAACTACAAGATTCGACACGCATCGTTTAATACGCCGCCGTACAGCGGCGCAGCCTTCGCGTCCGCGGCCATAAAAAACCTTTTCGGCCGGAAATTCCTGTTGACGCGACGCGTCGCCGCGCGGCGAGCTTCACGCGCGAGGAGTGCGTCAGGTTCGGCCCCCTTTACATGCCGTGAGATTTCGCCACGGCGGCCGCGGCGGGCGCGATTAACGCGCGGTCGCGGGCTGTGGGTCGGCCGTTGCGCAGCACGCGTGTCCTCCACGGCGGTCCCCGGCCGACCGCGCCCGCGACGGCGTTAACTGGAAACGACGACGGGCCAGGATGATTTTCGGGCCGCATCGCGCTTTCGCACGTCGACGGGCAAATCGATATGTTTATCGGTGTCGTTTGCGCGGGATCCGTCGTCGGAATTGTCGCAATCTATACCTACACGTAATAAAATTGCAACTACCCGATGTCTGCACTTAGGTAATATTCATTCTTCATGAATATGAGACGTCTTTATAAATGCAATAGAAATTAATGATTTTATAATCGCCCGCATGTTTGTTTGCACATCACGCAAAATTACTGCACGGCGCTGCGTTTACACGTGTGTTGCCGGAGTTCTAATTAAAAAAAAATGAATATTTTTCATCTTGACACAACGCCATATTAAGCGACTTATATCACTCTGCAGTTACCACTTTTTTTAAAATTGATAACTGCAAGTGAATATAAGATATTATTTTTAGAATTACGTCCCCATATGTACGCAAGTAGGTCCGGGGTCGAGGTGATGGTGAAGACGGCGTCATCGTTTAATATAAAAGATATAAGAATTCATTCGCGGTCGGAGCTACGGATGCAGGCCGGTGTGCAATTAAATCATATCTTAATCGCACCACAGCAATCTTATTTTATGCAGTCGAAAAAGCCTTATCGCGTGTAATTTACACGTGTTTTTGCCATCTACATGCGCATGTAAATTTACATCTGCCGTATGGGTCATCGGGCGAAGTAGTGTCGGTTTTAATTTCTTTGTCTTTTCACAATATAAAGATACCTAAAAAACTTTGCTAATTATTTCTGAATTGCAAAAACAAAATAGTTCGAGTGTCCTGTGAGCTAAGGAATATTCATCCATTGCCGGCTTGTAAGCCAGTGTCTAGTATGAGTAATGGAATGTCAAATTTCATTCAGTTTGCTATATATGTACAAATATTATTTTTTTTATTATTGTATTTCCCACTTACTTACTCGTATTTCCCACAAGGGTAGGTACAGACTACAGACTCCCCCATAGTTATGATCTTTGCATATCTCTTTTGATTCATTGACATCCTTCAATCTTTTCATGCAAGCTTGCGGTTTCAGGTGCTTGGTCTTCACTGGTCTGGTTTGCTGGTCTAGGTTAAATAAAACTTGGCCCTTTTTTACCACTCTTTATTCACTTTTATTTGTGCCGGTGTCAGTAATGAAATTTTTACGAGAATTTTAGACCGTTTTCCGGTTTCCGATTAAGCTAAAGTTTTGCATATGTATGCAAATTGGATGACAATGTAAAAATCTGGTATATTTGACAGAAGGGCAGAAAAATAGAGAAAATAACACGGGTTTTCTAGTAACATAATGGTTTGCCAAAAAACAAGGATCTTTAATGTCGATTAACGGTTAAAATGTAGAAAACGGTTAGTTTCTAATTGAAATAAGTTTCTTTTTAATTTTTTGATCTTGTAGGTCATTTCGTAAACTATTCACCACTTGCAAACTCAGCCTTCTATAATATCTAGCAGTATATTATTGAGTTTAAGTTCAAAATATCGATTTTTGTGCTTTTTAAAGCTCTCCGAGTTCAAAAATACAATTTTAATAGATACGTTTTTAACTCTCGAGTGCAAACATCTAGATTTATTTAAATAAAACGTTATTTTTTTAATTTTTAAACTACGATATCTCTCTTATTCATTCGAATCGATTTTAATTGCTATACTTCGTTGACGATATCTTTCGAACTAACTAATCGATTTTAATGCAATTTGTTAGTAAAAATTGCTTTTGAAAGAGAACAACTGATTAGATTTTAGATTTTATCGTTAGAGCAGTTTAAGAAATATTCTAAGAACAACAATTTTCGAAAAATTTTTCTCCAACAGTATCTCTTGAACAAATCAATCGATTTTAATACATTTAGCAACATGTTGTTTTTTAAGGGAAAAAACAACTGGATGGATTTGGAATTTATTAGTATAGCAGTTTAAAAAAATATTGTAACAAAACGCCTTTAAAAAAACCATTTAACGATATCTTTTCATTGAATTTTTAAGCAGTTTATGGCAGTCGACGGACCTGTTTAGGGGAAAAAGTTGAGTAGATTTTACTATCAATCGATAAGATATTTTAAAAGTTATTTCAAAAAAACCAATTTTTTTGAAAATTATATTTATGCGATTCTTCAAAATCTAGATATTTCGAGAATTCTAAGTTGAGTCAATTCAAATATCGCAAATTACGTTTTGATCGGTTAATCCGTTCACAAGTCATGCGAGGTTTACTTAAACACACAACATGCACGTACACACACGCTTATACACGCACATACATACACACAAACAGAGAGAGAGAGAGAGAGAGAGAGAGAGAGTGACATGCAGACAAAGCAACGGCGATCGTCGTAAACTGCATCAAAATAGGTTGGTTAATTCGAGACACATCGTCAATGAAAAATTTACAAAAAGAAATTTTTCAAAATAATTTTTAAATTACTTATTGAATTGAATTTGGTATTCATCAACTTTCTTTGCTTAAATTATATTTTTGAGCCCATAAAAATAGATCTTGTGAGCTCAAATTCAATAATTTATTGCTACGTATGTTTTTGAAGTTTTTAATTTCGAAAACAGCAAAAAGTTTCTGCAATGGCTTATAACTTCAACCGTTCTTCGAATTTTCTAGCTCGAAAAGCTTATAGATAAGTTTTTGAGCTTTGTGACTACAATATTTTTGAATTCGAAGAGCTCAAAAAGAAATCGATAAATATCATAGCAGGAAGTTTTCGGAATGGCTCAAGGGTAAACTTTCTTTTTTCGTATTATTTGCTCTATTTAAATAATTGCAATAGAAAGACGCTTGACATGTGCATAAAGTCTGTATTACTATAATCGCTATAAAAACATAAAATAAAATAAAATTAAAAAAATAAAAGAAATCCCCACACAATAAAACGTGTTTTTATCGGCGTTTTTGTTGTTCAATCTTAATATTTCTTCTTGTTTTTCACTAATTGTTTAATGAAAAGTGTATAGTATTCATCATTGTATAACATATTGTTTCAACACGAAACTCTTTGTGTGCGAGTCCGACTCGCGCTTGGCTGGTTTTTTCATTAATTTTGTTCTCATATGTAGAAATATTAACACGTTTTCTGCAACATTAGCATTTGAGTCGCGAATTTATTGAATTTAAGTAAATAATTTGACCTCCACGCCACACGTTAATGCCTCACAATGTATTATTTTCAATAATTTCACACAAGGAACCTACTGAACTTTCGTGAATATGAAATTTATATCGTTGCGTAAGCTGCGGGCCATGGTTAAGTGTTAAATCATGTATTTCACGGTAACCATAAAAAATCGTCGATGACCACATGTTCGACAGCAGATTTTATCAATTAGGTACATTCAACGTGAACATAAGTTATTATAAAAACGGACGAATATGTGACAATACAGTGAATAAGTCTCATGGACAGGGTTCTGTAATGTAAGTAGCCACATTACCGTACTAACTTTATGTGAAACCTGACTCGGATTCCTCTGTGGTGAATAAAAGGAAAAAAGGTTTATACAATAAAAAAGAATATGAAGCCTTATCGATAGCCTTAGCGAATATGAACTTAACTTTTTTCCATAAATGGGCTAATAGTAGCCCATTTATAGAAAAAAGTTGCTGTAGAACAACCACTAGATAAATTGAACTTATCAGTCCTCGATAAAATTAAGCTAAACAATTTATATACGTTTTGTCTTCACAGAGCATTATCTTTATGATCCGTTTTTCGTGAGAATTTAAAGACTTTTAAGATTTTAGCTTATATCGTTCTACAAGCTACAAATGAGGTTATCTATATTGTATTTTATTTCAAAATGTTACTTCGGGCATAAAGAGGGAATAGTTGATTTTTTTATATTTTCCTCAGTATCTTTAAACTATGCATTAAAAAAATATACAAAAAATCTCTTTGTATTTGTTACAACGAGTCCGTTCATTTGACATGGACGTTAAGTATACTTAACATTTTTTTTTAATTTTCGCCTCGCTCTCCAAAATTAATCTTTGAAATCTGAATTATTCATGTACATTATTCGTACGCACTTAAGAAATATAATTTCATATATATATATATATATATATATATATATATATCGACGAATCTATCAGAGGAAAAATGTTGAGATTTTGAAATTCAGTAGTGATAAACGGACAATCAATCTTAGACAGCTCTATGAGAGTTCTGTTTTTATTTCGTCTGCTGAACCTCAAATAAAAGTCGAATTAACTACTCAAACTTTAAACATCATACAGCACTTGATGACATTTGTTTTTTAGGTTACATTAGGAATTCAAAAAGGTGACAAAGTTTAAAAAATAAAAAGAAGACTTTCTCGTTTTCTGATTTGTAAATGATTAAAGATTTTTAACATTTTAAATTACAACCATTTACTTTACAATGGTGGATATCGAAAATTAGCTTTATTTATTATATATACATTACACTATAATTTAATAAGAAAAGACACTTTACCAAATTATAGCTTTTAAATTTTTATAGTATACATGAAATTTGAGAGTGAATATCACTTTCTGGATAAGTGAGTTCATTTACGTGTACACTTAAAACTTGTTAATTTATTCATTAAAGTTAAGGGTGGACAGTTATGCTTAAGTATATAGAGACTTAGTATGTGTTTGTGATTATGTTATAGTTATTTTTTTCAGTCTTAATTCTCCCGTAAAAGTCGATGTTGTATTGCAACTCATCCTCGGTAACAATTCTACCATTTCTATGAATTCTAAGAAATATCGGAAATAAATCAGAACGAATCCTACTACATAAGAATAGTTTTTGGTTATGTCTATAAATTTTGTAATGAAGTAAAGTTACTGTCTGGGTCGTTTGAAATAAATCGTTTGAAATAAAAATATACAATAATAAATTGTTTATTATACATTTAATTATGGTTCTCTTTAACGAATATATAGGTGCGTTTCATTCGCTCCTTATTATTTTTGATTGTTTTTTAATTTTATTTTATTTGCTTCATTCTGATGCATGAAAGTACACTGGTCACATCAATTGAAGCCTTTCACAGCGAGGTGCTCACGTATATACGTGGACCCGAAATGTTTAAGTAACATTTTAACGTGTAGCAAGTGCGTGAAAAAATGAAGATCGACAAAGATCAACGCGGCACAGCAATAAATATACACACTAAAACGCTACTCGCGGGTGTCCGTCGACGTAACCGCAATAAAAGTTTCAAGTAGCTATAAATACCAAGGGTGAATCCAAGACTTGATCATTCTCGTATCATCTTCCCACGAAAGCTCCCGTCTGCACAACTGGCCAGCATGAAATTAATTGTGAGTCATTATTATTATTATTTTGGAGATTTTTGCACTTTTTTGAGAATAATAAACACCTGCAGAAACCTAATACAACGAT
The DNA here is from genome assembly GCA_005406025.1 of Eumeta japonica. Classification (NCBI taxonomy): domain Eukaryota; kingdom Metazoa; phylum Arthropoda; class Insecta; order Lepidoptera; family Psychidae; genus Eumeta; species Eumeta japonica. The sequence continues at coordinate 6,537 of BGZK01002011.1, forward strand.
AGAATTCATTGTACGATTAAATTTTGTCTAGTTTTCTTAATAAATAGATGTATAAAAAGATTTTTTTTCGAAAAAAAAAATTATTTACACTGTAAATAACCATTGTTTTCTTCTGCATTTATACAACTTAATTTTCAGTGGGAATAAGCGCGCGTGCGCTATTACTATTTCATTACACAACATGCAAAAAAATGACGCTATTCATTTTCTTACTCTAAGCGCGGACGCACAGCGCGTCTGATAGTAGGCCACGCCTTCCATTGTCTAACTTATTTTTGATGTATCTCCTTTAGCTGATTTCAACAGAAAGCCTTTGTATTATGTATTCACTATTGCATACTTACTGTACGAACAAGTTTATTCGTTTCAATATAATATGGTTGATCTATAGGTGTTTATATTAATGGTGGGATCAGCATGCGCTGACGTCAGCAGTTTCCATCCATATCAGTTTCAACAGCAGCAACAGGGATCATCACAACCCTATACCACGGAACCCATACCAATAATACGTCAAGAACAGGTCATCAATGCAGATGGATCTTACAGCTGGAGGTAACTAATGAAGGATAATGTTTTTATTTTAAAGAACATCAGATACAATCGATAATAATGGATATATATTAAGTGGATAATAGATACTTTGCGAATTTGTAGAGCTGTTTTTATTCATATCGCTTCTTTGATTTGCCTTGCATTCAAATTTACTTTTAATATGGTCGATACGGTTTCAATAGGGGCATTTTAAAGTGTTTAATATGGTCCGATTGAAACCACATTGACTATTAATACTAATATGCTGAATACATGATATTATTATGCATAAGACTTACGATACTTAATTTTGGTTCGTGCGCTAAAAGGCTCAGTACAGTCAGCATAAAAAAAAAAACATAAAATGTTGTACTGCGTACCGTATGTGTAAATATTTAAATATTGTAAAATATTTTTGCTAATTATTAAAAATTTTCCTATTCACGTAAATTAAAATTTATTAAGCAATTACGTTTTTTATCACACGAATATTCATATTCATAGTAACTTTGTTTTATTTTGCTTACACGTATTTAGATTATTGCAATTAGGTGTGCATTAAAAAAACTGATGAACGCTAAGTTGTGAAATTACTTGGCAACTAGATACAACTCAGTTCGTAAAATATTACGAACAGTTCAAAATTGTTACAAAACACAAATATATTTGTTTTTTTAATTTATAAAAAAATATTTTTCGTTTTAGTCACCGTTAGTGACAAGAAAATTTCGTACTTTAAAAATGTAAATGAGTATTTACATTAACGATTTAAATTAAATTAAATATTTTTCTAGCACTGTACTGAAATACCTAGTACTAGTGATTTCAGATATAGTAGTTTGTCATGACATTTCCAAATATCTGTAGTGGATCAGTGAACATTAAACCATAAATTTTTTCCTGATTCTATAAACTGCCATTAATTTTCGTTTCACGTGACAAGTAACGATGCTTAACATATTTAAAACAGAGATTTTAACCACAATAAATGCATAACCGCAAAAAATAATGCAATTGTTCGAACAGATGTTGCACAAGCATTATCCTTATAAAGTTTCGCGTTACCACATCGGCGGTGCCGCATCTGATATATGTTGTGGCTATTTCAATTGCATAATAATTGAATCATACTTTTGCGTTGAACAAAGGTGTAAAAAAAACTATCCGTCATTTGTGAGAACGTTGTTACATGGTCCGTGATTTGTGCGCATTGTCGGGATGATCAGAACTCATTGAATACGGTATGACGTAAATCAATATGTGCGAGTATTGAAACTTCTGACCCACCGCATTCGGCAGTGTTACGACATTAGCAGAACATATGTCTTTGTTCAAATCGGCGCTAGTTCTTCTTCGGGTTTCTCTCACACCGATGATTTATTTGCTTAGGGATGGATAACTGAAAATTATACGGGTTTACCTAAAAACTCCCATTTTTGCTTTTGAGCCGTGTAGTTTTTTTACGATAATATAGATAATGTAGATTTTGTGGAGAGATATATTTGACTATAATAATATAAATCTGTATTGTTAGAACTCCCCCTTGAAGACACTTAATTCATATTATGATTCAATTTAATGTAATACGGTGCTTTAAGGACTCTGATATTAAAGATTAGACTTCATAAAATCACAATTTTATTATAAAGTTACATAAGAAACCTGGATGAGTGACTTTATCCAGGTAGACTCCTTATTACGTTTACATTGAAATTCAGATATTTTGCTTGAGCCAGAACAGATAATATTTATGTACCCTGATCTTCAAGGTCATACTTGACGCTTTGGTTAAGCTTGTAAAAGTAGGATTGTGTTTTTCTCGGTTTTTCTTAACTAATGTTTTATACTTCAAGTGAAGCTATTGTTGTATATAAATTTCTACATGGATATCTCTAAAACGGCCTTAACGATTATAATAGATATTTTTATTTTGGTACAGGTTTGCTTTTTAAGTTTATCTATGCAGGTGTCTTATTGGAAAAACGAGACGAATAAATTCTGAACCCTGATTGTATTTACCGTCATTTCTGGAATTTTGCGGTAGGTACATTGTTGCTATGTTATTGGTTCCCAACAACAAATAGCACTACATGACATAGACTACAGGCGGCACTACATAAATAAAATGTAGAGGTTTTTAGTTTATAGCGGATTGAGGGGCAAACGAGCATGCGAGCAACCAAAAAGCAGGCGGTCACAGCCGCCCATAGACATTCGTAACCTCAGAGTAGTTACCATTGCCGGCCTTTTGGGTAGCAATAAGGTAATTGACGGAGAGGAGAGTTGCTTGATGCATGCATTTTGCATATTTCGTTGCTTGATGCATGCATTTTGCATATTTCGTTGCCATGAATATATGCATATTTTCCGTGGGAAGTTACCATTTTTCCAACGAATAGCTCGAAAGACGACCAAAGCTCGGTTGGCTAGATACTAATTTAATAAAGGAAGAAAGTTATGACTACTATGATACGTGCACACCTATTCGTGAAGTTTTGATTAGACTAGATAGTCTTTTAGCAGTGAAATTCTAATTAAATACAAATTCCGACATATATTTTATTATAGAAAACTTGAATGTTTTTTTAGGATAACAATGCAATTTTAACTCGGTTTCTTGTCTACCGGTTTGTTCATTGATCCGGTACAATATCTATTAATTATATCATTGTCTTAGCTCGTGTACCATATGCTCTTGTCATTGTGTCAGGTAAGTGACATATTGTTTGTTGGTATTCCTTAAAAATGTCAACATGATGTCAGCGAGGCTGTTCACACTATCTAGTGTAAGCGATTTCCCAATAAACATAAATAAAGCGTTAGTGTAATTGTTGGTTGCCAGAACATATTTTTTACAAATTATTACTAAACCAATAAAAAGCGATTTATTATTATATTTTTTGTGTATTTTGTATTCGCATCGGTAATAAGCAAAAACATTACAATATTTTTTTTAGTACATAAATGATCGATGTCTTTTTTTTTATTAAGGTACCATACCTAAAAATAAACCCTTTTAGGATTACTTCGTTGTGCGTCTGTACGTGTCTCAAGAATGTATGAAGATGAAATTAATATCAAATACGTCTGCGCTCCTCTGGAGCTGCAAAAAAATCAAGCTTTTAAGTCAACGCAATTAAAAAATGCGACCACTTTTTCCTTCATATTTTAACAAAGGCAAATAAATCAAAAGCTATAGATATTTCCTGTTAACCTAAAAACGTGAAATTTGGCAAAAAGCAGAATCTTATATCACAGGCTAAAGGAAAAGTAGAAAAATTGTTAATTTGTAATTATATCATAAAAAAAATGCAATTATAGACTGACATTCTCCACTTGGAGTATGGACCGCTGTAAGGGAGAATATTTTTAAACTTTCCATTATAACAATCAATATTATGAAAACAAAAAATTGATACATAACACATTTTGGAAAAATGATATGACAAAACTTTCAGTATTCCCGGGTACATCGGACCCCAGTGTCGAAATCAAAAAAGGGGAGATATTTTTGAGACTCTTGATGAATGAAATGTCTTCTTTATATCATTTAATTATTTAAATGACATGATAAAGTTTGTACGCAACTTTCAGGATGCGAGTTGTATTCGCACTTGTCCGGTGTTTTCTTTTTCAATTATGAAGCATGACAACACACGCGATGCGTTCGCGTCTGCGACGAACGACACGTTCGCGCAGATAGTACCACTCCTCACAAAACTTGACAGCGCTGTTTAAATGTATTTTATGTGTCGGTAGAGGTGCATAAACATTATGAAATTAACTACGAGGTTTTCACATCTTCGCACGTTGCACGCACGGTGAAAAAATATGTCCAGTTACTTAGTGTTCTTACGTTAAATTATTAGCAACATCCATTCAAGAGAGTGTTGAAAAAAACGCAAAGCAAACGGAGCACGCATATTTTAAGTGCTAATTTATGAGCCGCGTACGAGTAGAGATGTTAATTTGATTTCAATACATAAAGAAATTTTTAAGTAAAACTTTACCTAAATAAATATTTCAGTAATTTTTTGTTTATATTCGACATCTGTAAATAATATAAAACAAATTATTACAATGAAATAACTGAAATGTGATTTAGAATTTCTTTTCAATACACAGGCGGCTTAAATACAACATGTACTAGGTTTTATATTACTTTAGATTTAGCATTGAGAAAATAGATTTATTATTTATTGGTAAATAATATGCAAAATGTTCAATTCAGCATGTAAATAGAATTGTTTTTTCATTTGTAAGTGGAATAAATAAAATAAATGTAATTTCAGTTATGAAACTGGAAACGGAATTGCCGCAGAGGAACAGGGTTATGTGAAGAACTTGGGAGTACCAGATCAGGAGATTCAAACCGCTCAAGGTCAATACCAGTACACGGCGCCCGATGGAACGGTGAGCTTGCGCAAAATAAATATCAATTTTGTTAAGCTATACTTTCTTCGGCGCGACAAAGGTGATACTTTAATACAATATCCCAGTAAAAAAAAACAGATGAGGTTCCGAGAACCAATACACGATTCATCTAGTGTTAGGAAAACATTTGAAACATGTATCAGTTTTATATGTTAATTAATTTTATATATAGTATTTTAAAAATAAATAAAATTTCTTGATTTTCTGTTAAAGTTTTATAGAATGACAAGACTGCATATAAAAGAAGATGCACTAGTTAAAACTTTGTTAAACGCATTTAACTTATATTTAATCACTTAAAATACAATTATTTGTGTATAAACGGTTACAGATGCACCGTGCCCACTATTGTGGGAAAGAGATAAAATTGGTTTGTTTTTTTTTTATAGAAAGTGTAGTCTCTATAACTACTGAACCGATTCTAACAAATCTTCTACTAATACAACATTGCAATATTTTCTGTTTTTTGTTTGCCAAGTTTTTAGCAAACAAAAACCTGAAATTGTTGCCTTCAGTCAATCGATCTATTTAAGCGTTCAGTCTTGACAAACATATACCTTAACGTCCATAGTTTCAGCTGCATGATATTAATTTAATCAGCTTGATAATTTTGTTTCGGTGACACGAGATCGTAAATAAATATACATCTAACAAGATATTTATATAAAATGCTATAATAATTATTGCATCGATTTGAATGAAGAACGCGATTACGAGTGTGACATAGATTAAGAATAGTGTTCGCTGGATGGATCCACACAATCGACATAATGAATGGTGGGAATGAAAGCGGAATTGCGATCGGAATCAAGAGTGGATCAAAATCAGAATCGAAAGTGGAACCGACATCGAAATCAAGGGTGAATCCGAAATCAGAATAGACTATAGAAACGGAATTGAAGTCGCTCAATATAAAAAGTGAGGGAATTCATTTTGTATTCATGCAAACGTTATCGCATGCGGCAGCTAGTATTGTAGTAGTAGTTGTAATGCCCTTATTATTCGTTCTATGCATAAAATATGCAACTTTATATTTAATGTTTTATCCCATTAGAATTAACGCAATTAAATTAGTAATTTTAAAAAGTCAGATAATTTTTAGTTTTTGCGCTTAACGGAATAGTAAATGCGAGTACGTGTCTATGAAAAACTGAAATATTGAAATTGAAAGTATAGACTATTTTTTTGTAGTTGCATGTATTTATAAACATTACAAATAATTTGTAATAGCGTTATCGTTTGTAATATACAAAAGAAAAAAAAATATACATCGTATTTTAAATGAAATAAATAAAATTTTGTATTTGTTCATTTTCGGTTAAAATTATATCAATCAGAAAGTATTAGCAGTTATAAACGATCATTCCAAAACTTCTAAAAACAATGTTTTGTCCCGATAAAAAGTTAAATGACCAACGTGTTCCGTCAACTGTTTCAGCCGATTCACCTGAAGTACATCGCGGACGAGAACGGATTTCAGCCGCAGGGCGACCACTTGCCGACCCCTCCGCCCATTCCGGAGGAGATACAGAAGGCTTTAGAGTATCTGGCGACTCTGCCTACTGAGAAACCGGAGACCGGCCATTTCGTCCAACCGCCGTCCTTCCAATACAGACACCAATGAGCGAAGGAACGTAACACGCTTATAATTACAATGGCCTCGTCCCATGCTATCTATCGTTCCGGAAGTGTCGCGTAAGGGACAAAGGTTATTTGTTTATTGAAAAAATGTGATATGTATCGTAAGTGAATAGAAACGACAGAATGCTTCTTAAACACGTATCGTTATGGTTTAGTTATGAAGCTGTAGGTTAATCGTATAATAAAATGTGTACTCGTTAAGACTTGTATATTTTTTTTCAATACCCTCTGACAAAATTGTAAACCTAACAAAAATTCAGGAAGTTATTTATTTTTAGTACGGTTTTCAGCAATGTGAGTGTGAAACTTGTATAACTTTTTAACGAATAAACCAAATGAATAAAATTGATGAAAACGGTTTGGGGTAATTATAATGTAATAAATGTGACTGAACATAAATTTCTAGAGAACGTAAACATAAATTAGCCGGGAAGATTTTGAGAGATCTTGGAGAGATATTACGAAAGAAAATGTACAAAAAATTGGTTTTCGAAATAATTTTAAAATTTTATATAAAGTATGTTTTTTGGAATGGTTTTCTGTTTACGCTTAAAGAATGCATTAAATAATGAGAGGCTTGCCTGATTAGTTAATTCGATCAAAAGATATGGTTGTCGAAATTTTTTTTAAAAAAGGTACTTTAAACATAATTTTAACGTAACTTGACCGATTGATTTGCATGCTGTAAGTACTTTTCGGCTTAAAAATTGGGTACAATACTACAAGCTTTATTTAAACCGGTTTGTTTAACAGATATCTTGAACGAAATATTTAAAAATGGATGTTTTTGATCCTCTTTTTATACTTAAACAAGAGTTTTGAAACGTAACACTAATAGTTATGAGTTCGAAGACCTCTAAAATGTGAGCAACAATGTTTTCACTCGTACAGCTTGTTCATTCTGATGTTGTCTGTATTATTTCGACATAAGTAATGTGACCTTTTTCATGACTTGATTTACTGTAAAGTTAAGATTACGCTTACTAAATACGAAATGGTTTTTCATAAAATGTTTAATGAAAACGTCGATGAGTATTTTTTATACAAGACCATTTGCTTATTTATGTGTCTATACGAGGCCTTTAATGTTGTTAGTTTTGCTCTAAAAGACTATCAAATTCTTTTGTATGTGTTTGACTCTAGTGACCTTAAATATGGGCAGTTGATTGCAAATTTGACATATTTGTCAAATTCCTGCTGTTAAATTAGTCACAAATGATATTGAACTGGAACCTGAATTGACAACTGCTACAGTAATCGAACTCATTGCTCGAAGTTTTTCAGGATTTGATGTCAGATTCATCAATGCGTTTATGGATTTGTCAAGGAATGCGTTCCATTATTGTGTAGTTACAGTGCCGTATTATAACATTAATTGTAAGTAAGGATATAATGCGTGATATTCAAAAAAGCAGTCGTGCCAGCCTTGCCGATCGAGTTGCAAGTTGCAAACTGATATAATTGCATTTACTGTAATTGCGCGTCAATCAAAATGTATTGCGCCTTTATAATTCCATGGTGCTTCATCATATCTTGTGACTGCTGTTCGCTCATTGTCATTAACTTGTTGGCTAACGTATCGCCAATGTTAGGTAATTACGAAAAACCTTCTTTGTAATGCGGCAAATATAAACAAAAGGTATTGACACTGTAATTATTTTATTACAATTCCTTTCGTCAAGTTATGGATATAGGAAAGTTTATAAATTTATAAAACATTCTTATTATTAAAAAATTTGTACGTTATATTGTTTTATCTATATAAACGTATTCATCATTATAAGAAATAGGTATAATTAGACGTGTGCAGTATTATTTAATAAATTAATATATTTACTGCCAGTTAAATCAAAAGAAGAAGCACAATTCGTAAAGCTTAACCGTGAAATAGAGGTTAGACGATCTTACTCGGGTGCCTTCATATTCAAGAATGATTTTTAGGATCGATTAAGTAGTTTGATTTAATAGAAAGAATATACAAACAAAATTGGAGACAGTTGCTAATTTTTTAGCGTTCCGTACCTCATAAGGAAAAACGCAACCCTTATAGGATCACTTTGTTGTCCGTCGTTTCGTCTGTCTGCCAAGACCTTTTATCTCGGGAACGCTTGGAGATATCCAGTTGAAATTAACACTATATACTAAGTCTACAGTCCTATGCAGTTGGGAAAATATCAAACTTCTAAGTTAATGTTAGAAAAAAGATACGGCGGTTTATGCCGTAACGCGTATATTTTGACACTCAGAACGGAATCAAAATATATAGGGTATTTTCCGTTGACCTAGAACTATGAAATTTGGTAAGTAAAAGCGTCTTATACTACAAGTATACAAAAAAAATCTGAAAATCATACTACATTTGTAACCATGAAAATAACTTTCATTAGGTTATTTAACTAATTTAGGTATAAACTGTTAGTACAACCACAATGTGCTACAAGTATGTAATGAAAGGTTTTGGAAACTGATTTCTGGAAAAGCTCGGAGAAAACTGCGAGGCTCGACTCCTGAACTCCTAATATGTACCTGCAAATTTGTACGGAACCTCCGGTGGGCGAGTTTGACTCGTTCTTGTTCGAAGGAGGCTCCATTTTCGTCTGTATTTATTTATTTTTACTTATATTCAGTGATTATTACTTCAATTGTGGACCGATTCCGATTTTTTGTTTGTTTCCCAAGGCGGTCTCATAGTCAACAAGTCAGGATCTGATGATGAGATCCTAGAAAAATCGTGGGAAATCTTTCAATACTATAGGCACGCATAAATAAATGAAATAATATAACACGTATAAATAAAGTAGTACAGGCACTTATATTTAGACACAGGTATTTTTACGCTCTTTTTTTTATTATTCAAGTTTTGACGTATGATGGTTATCATATTATGCTGCTCAGCTGATGATGGAACTCCCTTTACAATTAGGAATTAAGGGATAATACTGCGATTTGTCGCCAGAAACGACTTTTCAATGACTATAAGTAAGATCTAGTGTACAGATGGATTTTATTATGCATCTTTTCGCAAACATTCATAATCTTTTCCTCTTTAAAAAGAAATTACCAAAAAAAAACACATAGTTCTTGAAGTAACTGTTTCCGAGAAAAATAGCTTAGGACATTTACTTAGAAACGTCGTACTGACAACCGTAGAACAACTGACGCGTAGTTACCGCGCCGCTCTACGCTACGCAGTCGGCGACCCGACCGCGCCCGGCTTGCAGTCTAGCCGAGCATTTATTAGGGTTGTGTCAGTATTATTTTATTTTATTTATAAGTATATTTTCAATTATATTATTTTGTTATAGTTATTTTGGAGAAGTTGTTCTAAAAAAAGAAGAAAATAATGAATATTTGCGAAAAGATGCATGATAAACTCCATACATACACCAAATTAAAATTAATTACTTATTGATCTCTTTACATATTTTCATTAATTAATTAATTGATTCTCTTTATACTGGTATTGCTAAGTGTTCGGATGTGTTTGCTATTATTGTCACATATTTACGTGACAATAATAGCAAAAACACATCCGAACTCTTAGCAATACCAATATAAACAGAATGAATTAATTTAATGTGGAAGCGAATAAAAATGTAATGAATTGTAGAACTTTTATATTATAAAAAATAAGTATAATTTATATAGTTTGTATACAAATAATTTGGTAGTTGAACTCCATCTGTAAATCTAAAGACCCTGGTTTCTCCACTCGTACCGTGCAAAAGTAAAGGAGATGCCTGGCTGATTTTATTAACCATGGCCTAATCCACGTGTAATGTAACTAAATGAATTATAAAGTCATAATTGCTCGATAATTAAAAAATATGAAATTAAATAAATTTTTCAAAGGGAAATGATTTATCATTTCCCTTCAAAAATCTATTCAAATAATTTTGTGTACATTATATGTTCTTTTGCCTTGCTTTATCTGGAACCGATTCAAAAAATAAATGGTTAGCCGTTTGTGAAGTCTGTAAAAAAGAATATTGAAATAAATTATTGAGGGCGGATTTTTCTAGATACCTTCCCGTTCGCGAGGACAACATATAGCCAGTTTCATAGTAATTGGATGAATGGTTTAGGCAAGTAATGGACACGAATGAAATACCCACTCATTTTTATATATTATAGAACTCTATTCCCCTCTGCACCTAATTGTGAAAAAGATGCATCTCATTTTTAGAGTTCCGAGCCAAAATGGCAAAAACAGAGTCTTTATTACTTCGTTATGTCCGTCCATCTGTATGTTACAGGTATTTTATTCAAAAACTACAAGACGCATAATATTTTGATGAAATTTATAGTTTAGGTGTCTTGTATAAGCCGCTATTTAGTTTGGTAGTAAAATAACAAAAATAAATATTTCCAAGAGCAGGGGGGGGGGGGGAGCATTTTATACATGTAATAAAAGTTGAAAAAATTTTTTTTAGCGAATATCAACGTGTGGCACATATTTAGACAGTTCTTTTAAAAACACTTTTATGTCCCCCCCTTTATTTTCTAAGCCGTCAGTCTACAAAATATAAAAAAATAACGATGGCAACGTTTAATAAATACTTTCAACGAAAATTATTTTGAACATATTCGGATAAGCTGTTCGCGAGTTATTGCCGAAAAACTGCGCTTCTCAACAAAACGATGTAAAAGCCATTAAGATACGCTCTTTTGCTGATGCACTTTATTTACAGCAGTTGAATAGTACCTTATAGTGGAAACTATTCTGTGCGGGAAACATGGAAAAAGTGTAACAACGTACTTTTTTCATTTGTAATGCATTTCTTTGTAATAATGGCTTCGGAACCCTATAATGAGCACGGTTCGACATACTCTTGGGCAGTTTTTTTTTTAAGTAGTATTTGTAGCAAACGTACCTCACTCCATAAAAAGTTTCGTACAAAACTCAACCCCTTCTATTCTGGTAAAAGTGAATTACCAAAACCTTTTTCTTATTGGGATTTTACATTATACAAAGCTATCATCTGATCAAGTTTAATTTCTATTTAGCTTATGATTTCGTAAATGTCGTAGTACACGAATAGGTGTGTAGCTTGTAAATAAAAAAAACATCAGCCTTATAAACTGCAAACTAGCACAGTCATCTCATTCACGCACGCTTTTAGCGAATAATTAAAGTTACCGCATATTTGAATTAACCAAGTTAGCTAGTCACTTCAGCATGTCTTTATCGTACAACGCTGTGAGTGTTAAAGGTCAGCGATCGTAAAGCACAGATACAACAATTTTGTGTTCACGTATAGCAATAGTAATGCGCTGTAGCCGTGTGGTTCGTCAGAGCCTCTGTCTGTCTTGTAATATCTCCGTTTTGTTAGCACTTCTTGCAACATTTTATATTGTTATCATATACAATAATATTTCTTTTATTAAATTTACCTATCTGGCATTCTGTTTTGATATTTCGATAAATAGATATAATATTTAAGATAAAGGTTACAGCAATTATCATATCGCAAAAGATTTATTTACATTACACAAAAACAGATGTTGTTCTGTTCAAAGTTAATGGACCATCGTTTGATCAAACTGGTATGGATATACATATGTTTTATGGAGAACGTTTTTATGCAATCTGTTTTAGATCGTGTCCGCGATTTCATCAGCATTTCGTACTGCTGAACCGATTTTAAAAACTCTTTTACTAAGAGAAAGCTGCAGTATCCTTTAATAATATAATCCATATTTTACTTTGACATTGGTCTTTGCCGTGAATTCTTATTCGGAACCGTGGCCGATAATGCAATTGACATTGAAAGCGGGATGGGGAGCGGAATCGAGAGCCGAGATTGAGCTCAAAATTGGGAATAGGACAGAGGTCAAAGACGAATGTGAGATTGGATTTAGAATCAAAAGCGTGAACAGGGTCGAAATCTGGAACAGTACCCAGACCAGAATTGAAAGCAGGAACTAGATTGGGATTGTTAGCAACATTGTCCATGCCATTGCCATTGCATGCTGCATGTTAATGCATGTTGCAGGCAAGCGTCTACTATGGATTTCCGCAAATTAACACCTCACACAATACGATATTGTCCATGCCTTCAAGGGCGGAGGCGGGTATATAACTGATTTATTTGAATGTAAATTATTATAACTTAATGTAAAGAAATGAACCTTTATTTATTACTATAATACGTTTATTAAAATCTAATAACGTTCCAATTTATTTTTACGTTAAGTTTTGTAATAAAATTGAATTCATCTTCTACGTAAATACTTTACAATTAACACTAATATGCATATAACCTAGACAATCTTTTAATTTTTTTTATCGACTCCATATAAGTTAGAGTCGATTCACATATATTAAGAGCGATAAAAATACACTGTGTAACATTCACAATGCAATATCATTGTAATAATATATTTTCAATTAAAAGAAAAATGTTTCGTAGCGTACGTGGCAGTATTTACCGTTATCATTAATGTCAAAAACGACAAATTGTGATTAAAAATAGCTAACTAGTATGATATAAAGCATTTATACTCTAGTCTATACTAGTCGCGTGTAACACATCAAGCGGTTTTCATCTTGGCTTACACCATCAATTGCTTTCCTTACAAAAAAAAAAAACCGTAAATTATTATTCCGTGAAACAATGAAGGAAAGTAATTTAAGAAAATTTTGTTTGAGAATTTTTACATTAATCTTCAAAGCTGGTAAATAATATGTTAAATATTCACAGCACTTACCAGGCCACCTTGGCGATTGTAAGATAAATCTAATTTTACAACAACGAGGGCAATAGAACACAATGAAATGTGTAGGAAAATGTATATGAAACCGAAAACATTTAAAAGGTGATTCCGAAAAATACATTCCATTCTAATCAGAAAAATGTATTTGTCATCACTACTAAGTCGAAATAGAGCATTAAAAATCGTATCATTTTTTAGATTGAGTAAGACGAAATGGTGACATGAAAGAATAAGTTTTGTTACTTTTCAGTTTATATTATTTGAAGACAGACATTTTAAATGTTAAAGTTTTGTGATTCGATACCTATTTTCTCTTTACACGTGTTCAGTTTAAGTCACAATTAAAATAAATCTGAAAGGTGGATAATCCTACTAGCCAATCCCAAAACTTCTCACCAAGCATGTCAGCTCGATTTGAATTTATCCATAAGTGGTTATTAAAAAAAACCTGTTTTTGCTTTCCTTCCAATAATAACCCTTGGCTAAATTTTTTGATTTTAATGGACTTCCCGACATTAGAAAAAGGTTTTTATTTTTAGTTTTGAACAAACTATACTTTGAAAATGATTCATGTGATAATTTTGAAGTTATGGATAAAATATTGAATAAATAATATCTTATTTTGGAGATTGAGGATTCAAAACATAGTCAATAGTTTTAGTTAATCTTCAGGCAATTTAAAGTAAGTAATTGTTTTTTAACTATTGTTAACCATATATCAATAAATTGATTTGTTCAGGTCATTCGTAAAAAAACGTTTTTTAACATTTCGCGATCTATATCTCATGTTTAAATTAGCTGATTTAAATGGGTTCTTGTCATTGTCAAAGTTTTTGAGTAATAAAAATGATTAGATTTTGAAATATTTCAAGTGTAGTGAATTGATGGACCTACAGTTGTAGTGGAATGCCATTTGAATGAAACTTTTTGAATATTTTAAATCTGATCTTAATAAATCAAATTGTTTAGAACTTATTTAATTATAGTAATCAACTATTAAGGATTGAAAATTTTATTATTTCGATAACGTTCTATTTTAATACTAAAAAAAAATTCAAAACCTATTTACAAAATTTTCAATACATATCTTTTAAATTAAATTTAGCCAACCGACAAGCTTTATTTTGAAGGAAGTCTCAAATATATGAAAGACAAATGTACATAAGCACATGTGCATGGACGGACATCGCGATACAAGTTTCTAAAAAACTTGTTAGCACCTCGAAACCTAGCCAACGATGAAATTACAATTTACGAAATATGTGAAAGAGATGCTTCCTAAATTTTTCATTCGTTTATAATTTTCTAAGCTTAAATTTAAAAATTCTGGGTGTTTATGTTGTGTTTAGATTAATGGTCACATTGATGAGTATTTATATAATTAATTTTCTTTTAATAGCGGAAGTTAATATTTTTTTCATTCACGAATTTCGTACAGAAAAAAAATATGGTACATAATGGTAGGTAACAATTATTGTTCATATTGTTACACACTAAAACTTAGGAAATAAATTGTTGCTTACATATATATTAATTAGTATCATAATCCAACTAGTGTAGCTGGCAATGGACAGCGCGGAAAAGTTCAAGGTCTAAATCTATCATTCTGAAATCAAAGGATTGCGGGGTGGTGTGCGTCAGGATGATGATAACCTACACGACACAATGGGCACAGGACCGAGAGAATCGCCAGCAGCCGGCGCAGTGACACGACCTTGACACGTGCCGGGGAAAGCGAAATACCGGTTTGGAGTTGTGAGGCGAGGGCCTCGGCTCTCGCGCGGGCGGCGGTCATCTTGATCTCTGAATGGCGTTTTTGAACGTGCCCTTGAATTGATCGTGCGTTAAATTAAATTTAACTCCAATATAGGATAGGTTTAAAGATTTAGCACAGATCTTTTCGGTGTATCAATATGTAAATGAATGATTAACAAGTAGCATAGAAGATGTAATTAAGTACATATTACTACAATAGACTGAAGGCCAATCCTTATTGAATTTCCGAAGCTCAATTCCTATTTAATACTTTTTAAACAACAAGAAAAAGAAGAGACATGTGCAAATAGGACTAGCATCATAAAGGTTCGGTACAAATTTAAATATTAAAAAAAAAATAAAAAGAACATATTTGAAGTATTCTATAGGTTTTGACTTTTTTAAAATAGTCAAAATATAAGACAAAAATAATTGTTTATATTTATTTGTTTACTTTGACTTAGAAGCATGAATTTTTACAGTTCCAAGGGATTGCATATGGAAATATTAGAAATTACTTTCAATTTGATACCTTTGTGCGTTCTTGAGACTTTTTCCTCAAGAGCGCATAGAGGCATCAAGTTAAACTCTACACCTATATATGCTTGAGAAAAAGGATCTTGACAGATAGGCAGATAGATGGACGGACGGACGGATAGATAACGAAGTCTAAGAAAAAAATAAGATAAACATAAAAATTGAGCAAGCGTGAATAGGATTCACCCACGAACGATTCATCCACAAATATCTTATAATTTTAGATAGAAATTGCGCTCTCAAGCTAAAAATAGAAGGGCAAAATAATTCCCCTATAAAATATATCCCAGAATAGAATTCCTTAAATAAATAAAAAATACCGGCGCCCGCTTTGCGCGCCGGTTTTCGCCTCCGTCAGCTCTTTTTGTCTTTGATTACAATTTATTTTTAAATGGATTCAATTTGTGTGGTGAAACTTTTTAGAGGCAATAAATTTTGATTGTTTATGTGGGACGTGATATGTTTACGACTTGATTGTTTCGGATGCTTCAAGGACTTTCTGGAAGGACAGACAGTGCGCAGGAGTAGATTTCTGCGATTGGAGCGTTCGTAAGTAAGTGCGACAAGCGATCACCTTATTCCGTTGCTATTTATTATGACTCTGAATTTCTAAATATATACCTTCTGATGTTCTACGTGTACCCTTAATATAATCTCAATGCTTGAACCTACAATAGGGGTTTTCTTAATAATACCCTTGAATATTGTGGCGCCCGTAATGATCAGTAGAACTAGTTTTACTAGGTATAGATAAAAGTGGAAAATTTAAAATTTTCCGAATTCTTAAGATAATTCATATTGTATCTGATCCCCGACAAAACACAACAGTACGCGATGAAAAATAATCAAATACGTATCTGATTGATATCACAATTGTCAATTACTAAATGATTTTTCGTATCATTGAATAGGTTATTTTCAAATTAAAAAAGATCTTAAACTATAGAGATACGGAAGGTTTGTCGAGATAATGTGATATTATGATATGAATATTGTATTTATGATTGTATCCATCTATTTATAATCTCATATCTATTTTGCTATAGGGGTAGGCTGAGACCATGGAGATTTATCCAGTCTACCCCTAGTGGAGATCCACTGGGAACGATTTTTAAGCCCCTGTTTTATTTCACTAATACATATTAAACTTGAGTATAAAAGACGTACTTAGTTTAAAATTGCAAATCATAGTGTTTCTAATATAAAGTAAAAGTATTTGTGAAATCGTCGACTTAGTACAATTGATGTAGCGTGTTCAGTAAAAACTAATAAATTTACAAAAGAAACGTCCTGAAAATCTAATTGAAATCAGTAATTCATTTTATCACACTTTTTAACATCTAAGGAAGTTAGAAAACATTATTAAACGTAAAAAATTGCAAATATGTTTTTCTATTTCCGATAAAAACTTTACTGATTTCAATATATTGAATAGGTAGATATTTAGATGCTAATGCTTTCGTTAAAAATCGGATAGTATTTGTTATTTTTGTATACTAGCTTTTGCCCGCGCGGAGATCGAAGACATTTTTTCCTCTTTGGACCGACAGATCACTCTGTCAACTATGATTCTAATCTTCTTCCTGCTTTAGATTCCAATCTAGTCTCACTTTAGAGTCTTATTTTTGTGTCAATCTCGTTCTGGTTTTGGTCAAAATATAGATAATGGAAAAAAATAACACCAAAACGGTATAAATACTATTCTGTAAATCACTTCGGAGTATAAACTAATATTAGCTCAAATTTCATAAATTTTGTTCAATCATTTTGTTTTTGCGGAATTCGCGATCCAACTCATAGACAGAAAGTCGTTTTTTTTTCAAATATCTGTAATGTACAGATTTATTCTCTTTGCATTTTATTACATGTATAAATTGTGTCCGATTTTAATGACCTTACGTCTCAGGTATATCCTTCCACCATATTTTTACTTTAGACTGTGAGATTCAGTCCCCAAACTCTCTGCGGGTTTTGGGTTGCTAACTACAAGTGTTTTTTATGTTTTAAAATAATTGGCGCCTTTTGTTTGTTATAAGATGTTTGGAAATAAAAAGGAGAAGAAAAAAAAATGTTATTTATTTTATATTAACTATATTAATAAAAACAAAATGTTACTATTTATTACCTAACTATTGTCAGATATTTTTATTATCTCTAAACTTCAGTCTACTTCCCAAAAGTGTACAATGACCTCAACATGAGACATTTGCATACTCGCTTATTTAACTAACTACCATAACCATCAATCATGATATAGAAGCTAATTGGTTTTAGGTACTTAAAATTTGTCTTTAATATTCCTGAACCAATTTCGTCTGCATAAGGTTTTTTAAAACGACCATTTTCATTCATTCTAGTGAGATGGTCAAACTACATGTATATTTCTACTCTGGTCCTTACATCTTATTTCTAACCACACCGTTTTCTAACATTACTATTGCTTTCAAAGATACTCTAAACGTGCAACGCAGAGATCACATCACCACTGCATAGATTCTACTTTCATGATTATTCTGTGCTTATCAATTTTCCCTTCTGTTCATAAACATAGTGATTGCAACTCATAAGCGTACCAAGGGTACACACAAGTTCATATCTCTATCACGCACACCACTGTTTGTACATTAACTAACCAAGTACACAAAATTTTTCACTTGTTCAACTGTTTCACCGCATATTTACCTTCCTGCAATATTCTATATATTTCAAGAAGGTTTGTAGGAAGATGTAGTACTAGAGTTGAAAGTGGTATATTACGGTTGTTTGGCCATCTGGAAAGAATGAATGAAAATAGAGTAACAAAAAAAAATCTATAAAGTGAATGTGTGTGATGGAAAGGTAGGCAAGGATCGCCCTAGAAAATCCTGTACAAACCTTATTGGCGGAATATTAAAAAAGGGTAAAATTTTAAGCAGCCGAAACCGAAAAGCTTGCATTAAAAAAATGATGGATGTCAGTGAAGCAAAAGAGATAAGCAAAATTCGTACCATGTGGAAATCTATTGTCTCTGCCTACCTTTCAAGGAAATAGATGTGAGTTTATATTATATGTATAATGCATATAATCTTTTGCTGAAATTTACATTAATACTCCATTTCTTACGTAATTATTCTTCATTTTAATAAACTTCGCGTGCAACTCGCAAGTCGACAATGCAAAAATTGCATCGGTCATCAGCGTACAGATGTAATTTGTTTTATTTAGCATATAGTTCAACCATTATTAGTATGCAGTAATATACAGCTATTCATGAATTATTTAATAGCCACGATAGCGATACCTCTCTACCCCTCTCTTTCTCTCTCTCTCTGATACTTCGTTGCCAAACGCGTCAGTGTTAAGCCATGCTTATTATAACAACTGAAGTGTTTATGTAAAAAATGTAGTGACCTTATCAATCCATTAATTACACTTAATATGAATAGAGTTTTCCATCATCATTCCTTTTCAATCCTTACCACTTTATCAGAAGTTTATTCCAGATTTAAGGAAGTGCAGAACATTTTTTGTACTTTAAATGATTATTGATGTTTCACAAGAAAAATACGATACTTGGTCATTACGTCCTAATCCGATTTTATATTTCATATTTTACGTTCAATCTTACTCAGAACCAATTCAATAATAAATTTCAAATACAGTTTGAGAACGAGCCTGAGGGGATTTGTAGGTCGATAATTTGCACTACCGGTCGTAAGGCTTTCGCTTTGACCTATTAACAGTTAAAAGTCTGATAATTAAACCGATTCTAAGGGGAATACAATGACGGAATTATCGTCGTTAGAAACGCTGGCTTTTCTTTATTTATTATAGAGCCAGTTCAGCAGGCTTACCGCTATGCCTCTGCCGGTCCTCCGCAACTCTAATGAATCCGGTAACTTTTGCAGCGTCCACATACAGAACTGATTATGTATATTAATAGTTGCTATAAAATATCAACAAAACTACATAAGTAGATTCAGAATTATCATGAAAAATAAAAAGACGAAAAATTATTTCGTGTTCGTGTTTTTGTTTATGTCTGCTAGCTAGTTAGCAGAGTCCAAATAAAACTAATATCATTAAAAAAATTGAAGACATAAAGTACATCTTAAGCAGAAATATAATTTTTAATTTTGGTTGGTTATGAGTAGATATATATAAATTTGTTGAATATTTATTCCATGACTACCTTTCACCCGCAACACCACTCGCGTGGAAAAAGTCCACCATAACCTCGATTCTGATCTAGTTGTCGTCTCAATTTTTAAAGGTGTAACAATAAAAGAGCATGACGTGATTTGAAACCACACAGACTCAAAATTTTAAAAATAATATCTTATCTTCAATCACAGTTTTCAGTTTTAGATGTGACTCGGCTTCTAGACGGCAAGTTAGATTTCCAGCAACAGAACTGGGAAAAACCTATTCGATTTCGTGTAGTAGTTTTTGCGCATGCGCGATCAAAAAAAAAACATGTAAAAAGAGAAAAAATTTAAAAGTAATTATCTTCTACTGCACATATAAAGACCGTCTATATTCGTTTTCATATGTTTCTGAAGTACAGATATTGATCAGTTACCGTTTTACTAAACATTTAGAAGTACATACGTTCTATTGCATGCATGACCTTCTTGGCACGTCTGCAGATAGTTATAAAATACAACTATGAAAATATATCAATATTCCACTTTCTCCTGTGACATCTGGAGTTCTGTAGATTTAGCGTATATGATATTGTAAGACGCGAGAGGCCGGCCGCAGCCGTATGCGCGCGCGCCGGTGCGTCATAAGCTGTCAGAAATATCTATTGTCTCAGCGCTATACACTGGTCGTTTGCGAAACGATTCAATAGAATCTATTATGAATTCTCTTTCTGGGCATATTCATATGATGCCTCATTGCGATTCATGTACGTAATAGGAAACAGAAAATGGGCAAGCGCGAATGTGATTTGTGCCCCGGAGAGTTCCTCTTTTGTGAACTCTGTGAGAATTTCACTACACAACTAAAATCAACAGTACTTATCATAAATGTAGCTTGTGGACTCGTAACATAGTTTTCATTTCGGAACACTAAAAGTGCATTTTTGTAACATCGTAAGAGGACAATTCGCACTTTACTTTCCAGAACGGTATACAGTACTTAACCACAAAATTCCACTTCGTACACTCATACAAGATTACTGTACCGTACTTAAGTACTTCAATTTTGGCCTAAGTTTAGTATGTTAACATTTTTAATTTTTTTGCAAATTTATTTTCTCTTAGTTTTTCCTGAATTATCTTATTTATTTAATATATATGCGCAGCTTGGAATGTAAATTGATTCCAGACGTCTTTGTTGTGGATGGTAATAAGGCGACTAACGCGCCACCAAACAGATCGATGGAAAAATGACTATTACGTGTTCATACTTTGATAACATTTAGAACAGAGGCGCGAGAGGTCTAGTACTAAGAACGTAGATAGTAGATACTTGCACAAAGTGAGGCAATTAAGGCAAACTTTAGAAAGTTTTAGAAGTTTTGCCTTATCTGCTATGCTTTACAGATATGCCAACTTTATATTGCAACAGAATATATCACAAAAATTAAATTGAATGAGATGCCTTGAATAATAATTAAATAGGTTTGACGATCGTAGGTTTTAGTCTAAATTGACAGTTGTTAAGGCGCTATTAAGTGTGGGCAAGTTAAATTTATGACTACAGTAATACTTAACTGTAAAATTAGTTGACCGCAATAACTTACCGCAAAACCTATATAAGTTGTATCAAAAAAAAAAAAACATGAGTTGTCGTAGGACATCCGGTATCAACGAACTTCCTTTCGCTGTGTATATTGTATTATTAAATAACGAGCACAATGAATGAATGACAAATAAGTTGTATTTGCTATGTATACTATTTAAGTATTTATTTATAAAATACGAATATAATAATTTTCTAGTAGTTATAATTATAAAAATTAAACAAATTATAAATTTAATCAGTTCATTATATACATGTACGAATATACCGCTTACTGCATATCACTACACTGATATATTAATACTTATATGTAGACATACGCTTCTAAACAAAGGCAGTAAATAAATCTAGAGCATAGGCATACGCTTGCAAACAAGCTGTAAGATAGCAAACGGCTCTAGAGGATCAGTGGTTTCTCGCGCCAAGTACACGTTTACCCTTTCTCTTTCCGTCTCTTCGTCTCAAAAGTGACGGTTGGACATTTTTTCCCCGTGTTCTCCCAAACAGGTGATAAAGAACTTATTTTCAATCATCGTGGTTGTCGTTCAAGTTTGAATCACTCCACATACTCCTTGAAATTTTTCTCGGATCGAGAGGTTTGGAACTGCAGCCCACCGCGCTGGTTCACTGCAAGCTGGAGGTTGTTAGTGACGATCCTCACCAAATGGTGATAATATCGGAGACCGACGAGATAACATGCTCGCCCTGCTACCGAACCGACGGTATAATTGGACTTGAGTTGAATGAATACTTATCGGTTGATTTGTCCGTGAAGAGGACTCGATTCCTGCACCTCATCGCTGGAAGGCTCTCGGCCGCTCGGCGATCGCAGCGTCGCCAGTGCTAATTGCGGTTTGGCATTTCTCGGTAACGTACCTCATGAATGTAACCATCCGCTTACGTCGGCCTCGCGCTAACGGTAAAGCAAGCCTATTGTCGATTCTGTTTGCTCATGCGCGCTCAAACATGGCATATGATTTTAATAAATGAATTTCAATTAATTTTACAGATTCAGAGGATGAAATTCATTTGTAAGCAGGAATAACGAAACCTCTTCGAAAGTCATTGATGTTATTGAAATCCACAGTTTTACATGCTAGAATATATATATCTTGATTTTCGCGCATTGATGATGTATCAATAACTATTGTTTTTATTTTATTCAAATTCAAAAAAAAATTCAAAGGAAATTGACAAAGATTTCAAGCTATCCGTGTGCTTATAAATCAATTGGATAATTATATTTAATCCGGCAATTAACGTATTTTGAAAATAGGTTGTTATTCTTGTAATCTTGTAAAAAATAAACAGTTACATTTAGTTATGTATAAAGTTGTATAAGTTTCTGAATATATTAAATATCAATAATTTTCGAATTGAAAATATAATGCTAGGAAAAGTTATTTCCTGATGATCACATCATCCATGCACTACAAGTAATTAGTTTTCATGAAACTTTCATATTCTTTTAATTTCTTCATTACAAAACTTAGAAGTCATACGGATTGGCATTCAAATAAATGCAAAATTATTGTTATGCAACTTAAAAACAGGTGTTAGTAATAAATGTTTTTGCAAAACATATTTATTATAATAAAAAGAGATTTACGTTCGTCCATAAAAATTTTTGCCTAAGTATGGTTACTAATTACGAATAAGCTTCGGAATAATTCCACGTGTATAAATATGATTACAAATGATACTGAATGTTTACTAAACGATGAAAGTCATATAAAGGATTATTTCGAAAATGTGTTTGCGTATGAGTTTACAGTTGAAGATGACAATGTTACTGCAACTGAACATGTGAATGATGATGAAAACGAAAATAAAGTTAAAATGGAAGAAATTATGAAACCAGTAAATCTAAAAAAAATAGAGTACAAATTTATCTAAGAAATGCATTTTAATTGAGAAAACCACAAACGTTTCGTAGGTATTTTAAAATTATAATTTCATCATCCAAAAAAGGTATAAGTGTACGTTAACAGTGTCGATTGTAAAAAAAAAATATGTTATAATTAAAATATCTCATTATTCCATACTTAAGTATATTTCTATTTTGCAGGTGCGTCATTTCATTTTGATCAGGTATCACACCAAGTTTAATATCTCACACTAATTACTCTCTCTACTTTTAACACATTCAAATATGTAGGGTTTTCAATCGTCCTTAATAAATGAAAGTAAGTACTTACATTAATTTATGATAACATAAGTAACTATTAAATGTTATAGTAATAATATAAACTCACGTCTAGTTCCCGGAAGGGCAGATAGAGACTATAGATTTCGACAAGGTACTTTTAAGACACTTTTAATTTTAATGTAATTTACTATCGATATTAGGAACGAACATAGGCGGCCGAGTGATTAGCAGTTTGATACCTTTGTATTCGAATGCTCGAATTCTGACCAAGACAAAAGGATCGACCCAATTAAGTTCTGAACCGAAGTCGAATTAAAGTACCCGTGATGTAGTTCTGAAAACACGTCATGCCGTCGTTGCTCGTTCTTGTCCCCGCATTCGCGTTGATGGTTTTCAGCATCATCCAATCAGCTACACTGGAAGTTGCTGAAAAGACTGCAATAGCGGAGGAATTCATGAAATTGTGAAATTTTACACAAAATAGTTTGGGGAAATATATGCCTCAGCTGTGAAATAATAATAATATGGAAAAAACTGAGAATTGATAATTTTCTATCTGTTTTGTTTCACAATAACAACTATGAAATATTACATTAATACTGAGTAGCGATGCACAAGGTCGAAAACGATAGGATTAGAGAGTTATGAATATTTGTAATTTTTGCACGCGATTGAAGTCTAAACTTTTTTCATTACTGTAGTTATTAAGAGTAAATTAAAAATAAATATGTTGGATATAATTAACCGGAGATTATGATCCAAAGAGAGATCGCTAAATGTGAAAGAATCAAAGGTTGGTTCTATGCTCACCCAGTTAGAGCTTCAGGTACCGCTACTTATTAATAAAATGACTGTCTATAAAATAATTTATTAATGTGATATTCATATACAGCGTAAAGAAGGATAGGTCTATCTGAAAAATGATAGCATTCATTCTACATCTAGCTAAGCACAAATGATTATTATTAAAAATAATTATTAACAATTGTAATTATAAGAGTGGTCATTAAGTCATCTAGCCGGGCATAGATAATTATTAATAAGCATAATTGTAAGAGTGGTCATTAAGTACAAAAATGTGATGGACATATATCTACATCTATCCGAAAGTTGCCGCGAGCAAAACTGGTCAGTGATGTTATAATTATTAAAAGCATAATTGAGAGAGTGGTTATCAAATACGTGGAAAGAAGAATTCATTATTTGTCCATTCGGGCAAAGTAATTAATATTTCATTAAAAAAGCTAGTTATCAATGAAATAGTAATTAATAATCATTATTGAAACAGAGATTATCAGAAATAAAAAGAGGAGCAATTCATTCTAAATCTACTGGGGTGGAGCCGCGGGCTTAGTTAGTTGTTAATAAACGTATTAAAGGTGTACATATGAAATAATAGTTTTTATTTATTGGCAATTTTTAGTCTATGTGTTTCAGATTTAGCGACAAATTTAAAATTTGAATCAGGAATGCAAAACGCTTAAACGGAATGTAGATAAGGTTGAACGTCACTTCCGTTTTCTAATTCAAATGTATCTTTATTTCATAGAATGTGAATAACAATGAAATACGTCAAAATATTTTTAGAATTTACACTTTAATACTTTGCCACTTTAGCGTTCGTTTGGAGGACAGTTTTCTCTCAGGAAGAACGAACAAGAAACTTGAGGTAGCTCTTTTCAAATTTAAATGTTTTATATTATAAATCAAACACAGATTTATAACATAAACAAATTAACCCGCAAGTAGTCGAGCTGGTTATGCCAATGAATATTTGTCCTCTAAATATTCACAAAAGATGTAATATCTTATTTTAACAAGAATTTGCTTTATAATGATTATAAAGTTGTTGAAGGGTAGATTTTGTATATTTTCAGGGACCTCATTGAACACACGGGCCCCTAAAGAATACGTAACTTTATGTAGACGACTAACATGTGCACAGTTAATTTTTATTTCTTGTACTGAATTTATGGCTATCACTAGTTTTTTGGAATAGCGTCATTCGATCATTTGAAGGTGATTTCAGTTAATCATAAGTCTTAACGAAGTTTTGCTTTAAAAATATTCGTTTTTTAAGCGTGGCTTGGCAATTTGAAAGCGAGAACGGTTTTTCAAATTGGAAGAGACAAAATTTCATTTCAAGCAAGCATTAGGAGTATAAAAATAAAAATATGTAAAAGATGTAGTGGGTATAATTGTTGTAATATAAAATATTTTATAAGAAAAAATGTAAGGATGCTGTGTCTATGCCCTTTATAGTATAAAAATACTTAGAATAATTGTTACTTACCTCTTCTTCGTATGAAAATATAATTCCTACGTTTTCTTACATTGCTCGATAATGCTTTGCCCACTGCGAACCGATTTCGGTCCAGTTTTAAGTTTCGATCCTGGTTTCGATTTCGATTCTGAGTCTGGTTCCGGCCTTGATAGAATAGAGATTCGTCTCTATTTCACCTTCGTTTCAATTCCTATTAGCCCATCGCATATTAAGAGTTTTGGACACACAGACAGACATATAACAGAAAAACGAAATTTCTAAGGGGAATTATTTTCTTATTGGTGGTGTATAGATTAAAAAAAATTAGCATGCGCTAACATACATTTCAATTATAATTATACAATTAATGAGTATAAGTAAAAAATGTAAAGGATACAGTGTCTATAAATTAAATTTATTTTTATTGTTCTTTTTATTAGTTG
Source organism: Eumeta japonica (assembly GCA_005406025.1). NCBI lineage: Eukaryota > Metazoa > Arthropoda > Insecta > Lepidoptera > Psychidae > Eumeta > Eumeta japonica. Next base: position 32,740 of record BGZK01002011.1, read on the forward strand.
TCATTAGCGTACTCTAAATTAAAACATTACAAGTTAGTAACATTTGATAAATTTATGTAGAAGAGAGTTGTTGAGAATCAAACAAAAAAATTATAGGTGTTATATATTCATATTTCATATACTTAAGTAAATATCAATTAAGTTAGTAATGTGTTTATATATTTATATAGTTATATTGGATTAAGCATATTTCAATTTGAGTTAATTATTATAAAATGATAAGTGAGATTAACTGTGAACTGTAACTGTTCCTTCTAATCAGGAACAAGTAATTATTTATTAAAATAACTAAACTGTAGTTGGCGCTTATAATACGAGTATAAACTTACGTCGTATTTACGTTAAATATGACGTAAATATTGATGTAAAATAAGTTTAATAAGTCATAAAATTGTCGCTAGTTTTTATTAGTTATAACGACAAGACGGAAATACGATATTATTAACGTATTTTTGGAAATGATTTATTGCTAGTATATATACTTACTTTTCCAAGTAAATTGCATCAGGACCAAGTACAGTCAAGTCTTCTTTATATTTGGTATAAGGAAGGATAAATAGAAATAAACGGAAATAGAAATAGGACATATTTTATATTTGGGCGAACGGAGCCGCGGCCGAATGCTGGACTGGAAAATACGCACATTGTTTTAACAGAGTATATAAAATTATTTAGATAAAAATTAATGCAATTTTGATAATGTATGAGTTTGATGGAAATCTATCAAACTGAAACATTAGCCAAACAAGCGTTTTTATTGTAAATCTAGCTGCTTTGCAGGCCCTCATAGTGTACATAGATACAGCGCTGTGCGTCAGAGTGATGATAAACATCGGTCAAGGGCGAGCTTAACGCGTGAGCAAGTAGTTCCCTAGCCGACATAGATTTTTACTCAACTTTCTCTTTTGTTCAAGCCTTCAGGTGTTATCATGCTTTGTGAAATTCAAAAAAAAAATATATAAAGGAAAATTGTTAATTAGATAACGAATAAAACTCAAAATCCTTTTGACATTTTTTTTGATAAAGATTGGGTAAGCCTTTGCCTGAAAGATTTTTTAATGTCAAAATCTTTTATTAAAAATAAAGAAGGTACAACATTTTTGTATAAACGCTTATATTCTATTACTTATAAGGTCTTTTAACTAATATCCATTCTATGCGCAAAATTAAAAAAAAACACAGGTAGAGAGACAAGCAGCCACGTAAGGGGTCTCTTAAGGGTTGCTTTTTTACGTTGAGATAAAAGAATCCTAAAGGGATTCCCAGTTAAAAACAATAAATAAATATTTTTGATACACACATATCCGACAATAACTTTCCGCATACCTAGTTCATTCTTTGCAATATGAACGCGAATAATGCTACCTAATAGAGAAAATGAAAATATTTGCTGTCAAAGGCAAACAGTATGGTCGAAATCGCGAACAAAAAAATAGTCATTTGCATTAACGATATTAAAATGCACTTCGTCTAGGCACACACCGCAATTAAAAATCTGCAAATTCTTCGAACAGGATCCGTTGCCGAGACGATAGGAAATCTGTTAATTTGTTGACAGGTGTTACGCGACGGGAGTTGACATAGCCGTCTCGAGGTAATGCATCTGTGTTTACATATTTCATAGATTTCGCGACAACGCAACCCAGCGGATTATGCAATTGTACGCACCTCCGAGTGGTGGCGCGACGGCGTACGGTATATATAGCTGAAAGGTGGTAGAGGAAGACATCAATCACTTACCGCCTTACAGTCTGTTTGCCTGTCTCGTCTCGTGAAACATCAGAGAAATGAAGTCCATCGTAAGTGCTGGGCGTTTTGTGGTTCTCGGCAGTGAACGTGAACATGTGGTGTTAAATTCGAGTGCATTAGCGGATTGTTTTAATATTATCGTATCTCTACGTAGATAATATTAATTAATTGCAGTTGTATTTCCGAAAATAGATATCGCTAAGCTTTTTAAATAACATAATTAACAAATTTAATATGTTCATAGTGTCACTGTAAAAATGTTTACCAGAATAATTTTAGAATACTCGTATCCTTTAACTTTACTTTTCATTTGGTATGAATTTAATGGAATTAATGGTTCCTGTTGGTTGATTTACCTAATAAATTTCTTTTAAATATGCTTCAGGTACTCCTCTCTTTGCTCGCTGTCGCGTCGGCGGCCCCGCAACAGGCGCCCACGGAACCCATCCCGATCGTCCGCCAGGAGAGCCAAGTCAACGGCGATGGCTCATACTCCTACTCCTACGAGACAGGCAACGGAATCAACGCGGAACAGCAGGGCGACCTCAAGAAGGTCGGCGACGTTGAAGCTCTAGAAGTCAAAGGCCAGTTCCAGTATCCTAGCGACGGGGAGAACATCCAGCTGACCTACACGGCCGACGAGAACGGCTTCCATCCCCAAGGTGCTCATCTGCCGACCGCTCCACCGGTGCCCGAGCCTATCCAGAGAGCCCTGGCGTACCTCGCCACCGCCCCACCTCAACCTGAGCAGCCTCAAGCGTAATTTTCCAAGACTTTGTGATATGAGAGAATTTTTATACGTTTGTATTTTTTGAGTATTAAATGACTGTACAAAAAAAAAAGTCTTTGAAAATCAAAAATCCCATTAGTTGTAGAAACTCATATCGAAAAAAATTATAATTGGTCAGTTGTTTTAAAATTATGAATTTTTTTTACGATGTTTCGACGCAGAACATTAGTTTTATAGTTGTACATTTTTTGTGATACTCAAGATATAGACTGAAATTTCTAAGATGAGAGGAAACATAGAAATTTGAATCATGTCAAAATTTAAAACCGGTCAAGTGCAAGTTAGACTTGTGAAGGTTACATATTAGTAGAATGCGATAATTAAAAATAAACTCATCAACTCTATAGTAATTTACAAAATGGTAAAAATTTTGCAGATTTTATAATTTACAAATTATAGTTTTTCTTGTGATATGTAATAGACCTTTTCTGATTATAAATTATTTCCAGTTACTAAGACGAGCAAATTTCGATAACCTTCGAAAGGGATCCATATTTTTTTTCTTAATTTTCGGTGATATGAGACATGAGGAAAATCGGCAACTTTAGAGCATGCGCTTTCAAGTTCTATCGAATTTGGTACATATATGAAATGTTAGAGAAAAATAGTAGAAATTTTTGAAATGCTCATATTTATTATTAAATAAGCTTTTGCAATTACTTCACCACGAAAAAATACGAGTAAAATAGCGAAAACTGTTTCTGAAAAAGAGATCTGTTTATATTTGATTCTACATTGATACAAGGGCGGCAAATTGAATTTCAATCAGAACTTGCTCTAATTCGATTACAACAGTAAGTTCGAAATGCTTTAATTTAAAACGTTCGACCAACTCTGCGTTATTTGTCTTAACTACCATACAAAACCTTCGTTCAAATATTTAAACTTTGACCCTGGATGTTGCCCAAGCGATAAATAAACATGCTCATAATTATTATGACCACATGAACACCGAGCGTTTCGCAAAGCGCTAAAAATAATTATTCATTCGCACTTCACGGTTAACTATCAGTCACTTGCAGGTTTGAGGTCAGTATACTTTCATTGCTTTTGTCATTGCGCACAATATTTATTTCATGATTTTTAATCACGTCGTATCGAAAAAGGTGTTGCATATGCGTGCATAACGTATTTTTACTCTTAGTTTTGTTCTCATCAAATAATTTTCACCTTTATTACCCTTCTTACAAAAAGTTGCAAATCTGTGAAATATTTCATATCATATTCTGTAGAAGAGCTGTGACTGGTGAGCTCTGTTTTTTAAAATTGATTAAAAGCTCTGGTCTACTCCTTCATCGTCCCGCCACCACCTGAACAGAACCGAATTAAAATTAATCAAGACTTTGTGATGTGAAAGCTTTACATGCACTTGTAATAAACTCGTAATAATGTATGACGCATATCTTTGTAGAGAAATTTAATAAACATTACATTTTCGTGTTAGAAAAATAAATATCGTAAGTACTTACATCTAATGAGACCGTGAAAAATATTTGTTTAAAAACGAACTTTCAAAGCTCCTCTAAAACCGTATATCAGGTGTAACAATATCTAATTAATGCAACAATCGACACTAGTAACAGACACTAGTAATCGATGGTATGTGGTTAAACTTCTGATACAAAATTGCATCAGAGCGCTTTCCCACCTTCCCGTCAGCTCGTCAGCTTGTTTGCGCAGCGGAGTCTAGCGAGAGACTGAAATACCAGACGCCGACCCAAAATCGCTAGACTTTGGCTTTAGACGTAGCAATTTTATGGATCTGTGACTCTAATTCCAAACAGAGTTCTAGAGGTGGGTTTTCCTGGAATCGGTCAACGTCAAATTTTACAGCTTTAAACCCGGCCGAGAGTGTGTCGTGTCACACGAAATGTTAGGTTTCGTAGTTACCCGTCACAATATGCGGACTTAAAGCGGGATTTTTTGTTTAATAACATGAACCTATTAATCTAGTTAATAACGTCTAAAAAATGAGCCCGTATAGGATGTATGTTACCAAGGGATGTTATCATTTTATATTTCCAAAATTTACATGGTTCATAAACTTATATTTACTACCTATTTACACAACCAACAACGTCATCTAAGTTATTTTCAATGGAATTTGTACAAAATTTCGCTTTCTATTTCTCCAAGTTCATTTTATAAGTTTTCCTTTTAACTTCGCTGTACTGGTTGCATTTCAAGAATTTACGTATCTTCAACAAACCACATCTCTGACCCCACGTCAAAGTAAGTTCATTGATACATTATTATCATTCTTGTCATATCATGTCACGACATCAGAGTGCAGATTGCTCACTCTTATACTGTATTAAGAATACGTTGTTATGTGCAGTTTGATTGCGTCGAAGATCGCGGCGATACGGACGATAGCGACACGTTAAAGTTGCATACATGTTAGAAATTATCGAAACAAAAAAAAAAAATAATGTAGCATAGAGTTCCTATGCTGCTCTAATCTAATTACTGTAACTAATCTAATCATATAAAGAGATTAGACTTTTCGATAATATTTTTTTATTATATACCAAATAAAGTTCTGTAGTTTAAGACATGCATCTTTTTTAAATACACCCAGTATATACTATTACCGTGAATTTTTTCAAGTGTCCAAAAATAACTATCTAGCTGGCAGAGGAGGGAGAGACGACTCTAACGAATATTAGCACATTAAAGCTTAATATTGTGCAAACTGATACCTTATTCGAATAATGGTTTTCACAGATCCGTGATGTTTTTTTAATGAGCTGTCCAACGATACGCTACCCCGAGCGATAGTCGAAAAAAAATCAGGTCCACTTTACGTGTATGGAGGTAGTCTTAAAACATTTTTTTTTAATTTCATTCTACCATTTTGTCGGCGTAATTATTATATAAGCCCATCAAATCACAGTTTTTAGTACTCAAATCTCTAACTGAAGCCGCGGATAGACAGGCAGACAGACGTGCAAAAATTATAAATGTTCCTTATTGACTTCGGGACACTAAAAAAAAAATCATCATTGGCGCTAATGCAGAAGGGTTGCACAGGTACTTTATCTATCGAGCGATGGTGCCCCATTCTCATTTTTTTTTTAATTTTTTGAATAACTTATTATGTAAAAGATATCTACTATGTAATTAGCTTACAAATTCTAAGGTATTTCATTGTTAATAGCGGTATTGTGTTAAATTATATTCTATTTAATGCTTATATGAACAATTCTGAAAAAAACCGTAGCGTACTTAATGACTGGTGCAAAGCCGTCACTGTACCCCTTTATAAAGGGAAAGGTTTACAGCAGGTTTGCATAATTTACCGCCCTATAAGCGTCCTCAGCGTCGTTGCCAAACTGTATGCGAAAATCGCTATAAATCGTTATTGAAAGTGTTGTGAATGGCACTGAACATAAAATTCGGGATGCACAAGCCGGATTTCAAAATGGAATGGGTGTATGGACCAAGTTTTTTTCTTTGCGGAACATTATGGAAAATTTTTAGGCAAAGGTTTTTTAGATCTGGAAAAAGCTTATAACAGCGTGAAAAGGAATTATACATAGAGAACACTATCCATGCATGGTGTGAGTCACGGATAGATACGGGCACTGCAATCTCTGTACAGAGGATCCAGTTCCTACGTAAGAACAAATGGGGCATACGCTGACTGATTTGATATCCGCAAGGGTGTCAGTCAGGGATGTGTAGTCTCACTGTGGCTATTTAATTTTATTCATAAATAGCTGTCTGTATGATTCGAAAAAGTAATGTGTTCAGAAAAGATATATAAAAGTAAATGCTAGCAAGACTAAGCTGATGGTGTTTGAAAGAGGCGAAAGCACGACTAAATGCGATATGTATGGAAGATAAGAGTGTCGAACAAGTTTAAGAGTTAGTATATTTGGGTAGTCTGTTTACAAATAACGGTACACAGGATAGAATTATTGAAACAGTGATAGCGAGAAATACAGGGAATGGGGTCTTGCTTGCTATTATGAATAGTAAAAGTGTCTTACGACAAGTTCGTTCGTTCGTTTTTACGATTGACTATCCCTAATGGAGTCCTGATCCTTATGTTTATGTACGGCAATGAAAGTTAGACAGAGCTGAAGAAAAATAAAAGTAGGATCAGTGTAGTGGACATTCGATCTCTGCGAAATATGTCTGCGGTGCCTTTGAAAGATAGATATAGAAAAAGTGAAGGGGTCTGAAAAAGGCTGTAGTGACTAGGGTAGAAAAAAATATGTTGCAGTGGTTTGGCCACCTGGAAACGATGAATGAAAGAAGTCTTACAAACAAGTCTATAGAGCGACGTGTATGATGGAAATATTGGCAAGGGTCGGTCTAGATAATTTTATGCAGACCAAATTAGTGACACATTATAAAAGGGCCATAATTTAAGCACCGAGTTCGCATGAAAATTGATCGAAGTCAGCGAAGAATTAGAAGAATGCAAAGATTGTACCATGGGGAAATGTATAATGATCTGTCCCTAATCTTCTGGAAAAAAGATACAGGTTTATATTATTATGAAACCTAAGATATCAAAACATAAAGAAAATTATTTGTTTTTTTTATCCGGTAGTAATAGATGAGATAAGAATATGTATTTTTTGAAGTCTATACATTCTTCACCATTTTTTTTATAACATAACTTAGCATAAAGATAACAATAAACAAAAGTTTTAAAACATAACTCCCCCTGCCCCCCCAACAGTTTCGCGGAACGCATTTTTTGTTTCTGCATACATCAATGATTTTGTGAGGGATAAGTAAGTCCATCATTGTCTGTTTTGTTATAAAATACATAAATATATTATTGTTTACATTTATTAAGGCACGTTAATAAGTTTCACAACTTGCTTATTATAACTACGAAACCAGCAATATATGAGATAATGCTTTTATTAATTTCATTCAATTCTATATCTTAATAATGAAAAGTCTCACTAAAGTTATGTTATTCTGAGCTGCAATCTTCATCTAGATAAATACCTGAAAATTTATTTACTTTGTGAAGGATAAGAAAATTTTTTAAATTATATTTTAGGCTTAAGCTCTACGTCTATCAATATCTTTTCGAGAATACATTTTACTTATCTAACAGTCGCATTTACGTTTTTTTATTCATAAGATCTAGAGTTTGACAACATTATATCAAGAATTATATTTTATTATCTAAAATTAAATACTCCAATAAATCTTCTATGCTTTTGTTGGATAATATTATTAGACGCATTAAACCTATTTATTTCGTTGTTACTATTAATTTACCACTTATAATAAATCAAACTTTATAAAGTATATACCATTGTATTATATATAGTCTAGCTGTTATCCTCAGTTCTACCCGCATTGACTAGGCGTCTCGTGTTTATTCCGATTACGTGTGACGTCCTGTTAGATTATATATATATTATAGATGATTTCTAACAATAAAAATTAATATACATGTATTACATTAGGATCCAAACTGTTTCTTTGGAAAATTTATATTATCCCCTCCTTCGAAAAAAAAGATCTACGATAATTATTTTTTTTTCTTCATAAACCTCGTAGTAACTTTGTATAAGATTTTATGCCCTACCTATAAGTGGAGAAACATACAATGCGAGTGGTGTGTTATGATCACATCAAATCCTTGTGTGTTAATGAGATAATGACTTTCCATTCATTATCTCATTAACACACTAGCCATTACAAGTTCATTATTTACATCTAAACAAGTGTAGCCAAGCTGCCAAGATGTACTGACTTGTAAAAAGCACTTCAAAAGAGAGACGGCCACTAGAAATGTTCAGACATGCTACTATGAATTAGAAAAAAAATCGACTCAAAAATTTCATTATTGAAAATAATTTGAGTTAGTAGACTTTTCAAAGACTTGAGAGGCTGCCTGAAGATATCGGCCGCCACTAGGTTGCAGACGCTCTGCAAGCACCGTCCCAGCGCCGCTCTGTCCTTATGTGTTTTCAGCATCTGAAACTATGAGTTATGTGAGGGACCAATTCTGATTATACCATCGGCTGTCATTCTTGATTCAATTCATGTCAGAAAGCGAACCGTACGGATGAACGTTGCATAACTCTACGAGCATATTTGCCTCCCTTCACAAACTGTTTTTTTCTTACTTCACATTTTTCACGTAACCTTCAATTACTTTAGAACAACTCACGGTTAACTTTTCGTCGTGGTTCGGTTCCTTCTACCATAATTTCAGATGCTGAGAGCAGTGTCAGCCGCCCAGAGGTCCATAAGCTCCCTCACGTAACGTGCAACATAAAAATGAGACACAACTTACAAGATTCGCGCTGACATTAACAATATATCATTTTTACTGAATAGGATTTTAGGTAAGTGTTTTAATGTATAAACAAGACTTACGGGTAGGCGTACCGAATTCCTCTGGCCCATGGGTCAAGTTAAGGAACAAGCACCTTTATTTGTTTCACACTACATTTTATTTATTTACTATATTAACACTCGGTTCAGGTAAAACATACGATAAGTTATATGTAAAAATGCAAAACGAAACAGTTCGCGTCAACCTCGGTGCCATGTGTCATTTCACCATTTACCTTTTTCCTTTTAACAGCGTCACGATACACGTTTCCTTGAGTCCGGATACGCCCAAGGATTGTAGAGACAACAATCATTAAAAGTCGTACATATCCTACCATCCCACTATACGTTAACTTCAATAAAAAAATCTTCGTTTTCACTCTAAATTTACAATAAAATAATTTCGTCGATGTCATCTATACATATATTATGAAAATAGGTTGTCTTTGTTCGTCAATCACGTAAAAACTACTAAACGTATAGACATGGGACTGGGACCATTCGATGCGGAATGATTTGTAGATGGTTTTAGGCTACTCATTTTTCGAATTCCGTAAATCCTTCGCCATTTTATTTACAAATAAAAATTACCCAGCGAAGCGGGCCGGACAGCTAGTTATAAAATAAATACAGGTGTCGTTATGGTTAAATACTTTGTATCCTTCTTCGTACTTTTTCATAAGCTTTGCACTTTTGTTTACACTTTGTATATTTTATATCTCCCTGTAACTTTTTAGTTGAGATACATGGACTATATTACGTATTTGCTTATTCAGCGATTCGATTTTATACGTTTTTAGAAATTCTATGTGGCCCTCTATAACATTGTTCGCATTAATTTAAAGATTATACCCATAATCCTCTTAGGCACATATACCCACCAAGTTTACCCCTATCGTACCTAATTTTCTGTTTTCCCTGTTTTTATTAATTATTGATAAAGTTATTTAAAAATTCTTGTTATGAGACGTTATTATGAGACTGATTTATGTTACCTAACTGAGCATTATCCAAAGGTAAGTTCGTCTTTCGGCCATAGAATAATCAATGTGAAATCCCTCCTTGTCGTGCTCTGCCTACTTATATTATATGAGAATGTTATTAAAGTTCAAAACATGCAACAGTTTCTCTGGTTTTTGACAATATACAACGACGGAGTGGTCAAAGGGTTTAACAAAACCTTTCTATCAAACCATTTGTATAGTGCTGAAATGCAATAGCGAATCTTGATATTGCTCCAAGTGCTCCGATCATGTCTCTTACGATTCTCGAGCGAAAGACAGTCCCTCGTTCGGATATTATTTTTGTACGGAACCAAACCTACAAAGTATGTCACTTATTAAAAAAATCTGATAACATTTCAGCTGTAACCCGCGGCATAGCTTTCGTGTTAACATACTTCGAGGTGTACTCTATAGTAGTCACAATGTTATATTAACGTCTATCAAACTTTTAATGAGTTTTTGTACATCAATACCAATTTTTTTTTTAAAGGCTTTATACTAAAATTGGTTACGATCTAGCCTGATTACTCACTTTCTTTTTCTTCAAACATGTACAACGCGATCTGACATATCTATTTGTCCACTTTTTTTCTTTGCATGCTTCACGATATATCTTTCTCTTAACTATCTCATGGTTTTGGTTAAACCAAAATGTACTCCCCCACCCGTTCAAGTTTTATCATATCCTTCTTTCAAAACCTCTTCTAACATTCATTTAGGTCAGACTATTTCCTATTTCTTTTGTCCTATCCAATCCAATTTCTTACATATAGTTTCATTTCCTATATATAAATCAAATGCTATGTCCCTCCATTCCTGCGTAACACTTCCATAGCAAACTAACAATTCATCACTTAAACCTATAGGGCCTTCACGTATATTTAGTGTTTGACTATACATGTGTGCTTTAGCACGCGTGATCGTCTAGTCAATTAATTTACTAAAATTATGTATCCTGGAATAATCTGACTTCGAATCGGGAACAGTAGTTTGAATTTTCCAGGGATCATGATCTGAACCTGGTTTTTTATCGGATTGTCGCGAAATTCCACGGGTTGATGTTTCGTATCGCATGCTTTTCACGTTCTACGAAATTTACAGCTGTTTGATATAATGTTACTTACATATACATTTTAATTTAATACATATACTAGCGATGTTCAGAGGATAGCCGTGGTCGTATGCCTTCTTGTCCTAAGGCTCGCTTACTGCTGTTTTGCAGTATTGTAATACTATAAAATGTATTGTAATCTTTAAGATGTTATTATTCAATTTTGTGATTTATATCCTGTGATTCGATTGCTAGATGTCTACCCAAAATGTTTTCTTACGGCATGAAAACCTCCCATGTTGGTTCATAAATGTCAACATTTCAATTTTTATATCAATTATTTCAATAACTCAGCTCCGAAGAACTACCAAACAAATAAATTAATATTCGGATCAATAAAACTATTTTTATTTACATCGATCGCATAATTAAGTGTATGTCAAACAATCAGATAATAAATAATAAAAAGTCACGAGCAATAAGAATTATGTAATGAACACTAAAATATAATTAAAAATGATAATTTTGACGTCACTTATCAACTAGTCAATGCAAGAAATGTTATGGAGTTTAATTTATATTTAGCGATGCAGCGAGTCAGGCGTTTTGAGCAACATTGCATAAAACGCCTAAGGAGCCGCATCAATAAAGTTTTTTGTGCATCGTATAGAATGCTGTATGTAGCAATGCACAAGTCTTTTTAAAAGTTGCAAGTATAGTTTAGAAATTATTAGTATACCTTTGTCACAAAGAAAGCTTTCTTTGACTAACTTACGTAATTCGGGGAGGTATTGCGCGTCACTGAATTAAGTCATTCTAAAAGTCTCAGCGACCATTTATCCTTTTTTCAAAAACCCCGGAAACAATCAGTTTATATAAATTTCATCGTAAGCATTGAATGTGAAGGTGTTTAAAGACTAGTGTCTTTAAACACTTTAAGGATTAGAGCAGACGTGACTGAATATATTATTATTTCAAGATTCTAGAAATGTTAGACACGAAACAGTATATATTTTTTCCAGCATTCACTTCGTCTGAAACATAAAAAATATATAGTACTTTTACTTAGAGATGAAAACAGGAGTGTAAATAAAATGAAGTAAAATCAAAAATGTTTTCGCGATCTCATACACTGCATTTCTTATTAAAAAAACGTGTAAATGTGCTCATTTTTGGTTTCGTTCGTAATTTACATAAATTAAAATAAGTCTTTTTTAATTCATTTCCTTAAATTTTCCCAATCAGATTTGCATGATTCTGTGATTTTAAATATTGCTTTTACGAGTTCTTTTGCATGTATTACATATCCATGTGTCTACATATTTTTCATAACAAAGAAGTAGAAGTTTACAGATGTAAACTTTCATTATATTGACATTAATACTTGACCATAGCAATACCGGTACAGTATAAAACAAAATAGATTATTAAGTGTAATGTCAAAAACGGCTCAGTGCGAGTTAAATTTACAAATGAGGTTTCAAATATAATATTATAAATTGAAGTGGGTTATTAATAGCTTATGGGCTAAGGAATCACAAAGTAGTAAAAATTTTAATCTATTTTTTTCCTCATAAATATTAAATGTCTAAAGCGTCCTGTAATATTTCTTGTATTATTTATGTAAAGGGTATATGAAAAAACAAGGTTACACTAAAGTATTATAATTTATTAATAAGTTTAATTATTATGTATAATATTTGAAAATATTTAACGGTGGTCCATTTTACTTTTCATCGGATATATGATTTCCTCCTTAAAGGTCCGCAACGTAATGGTATGTCTTCTGGGTTTGCGAGGATTAATGGGCGGCGGTGAACACCAGCTTTCTAGTGGCTCACGTGCTCACCTACCTCTTTAAGTGCTATAAAAATTTGTAAAACAGTTAACCGTGCAGGCCAGCCCTAAAACTTCCCGCTGTGATATTTATCGATGTATTTTTGATGGAGTTCTACGAATTTAAAAATGTAGTCGAATCGAAGCTCTAAAATATATGTTTAATATTTTTGAGCTCAACAATTCGAAAAACAGTTGAGGTTGGAGATCATCTTCAAAAATATAGCAGTAATTATTGAATTTGAGTTCAATAGCAGTAATTATTGAACTTGGTTTCAAAAAACCGATTGTAGCTCTTCAAGTTCAAGTGCTTAGATTTATTTAAATAAAACGCTACTTCTTTAATTTTTAAACTATGGTACTTTTTTTTTAATTCAGATACGTTTTTACTTCACAGGTCATAAACAACACTTGGAATACGTCACAATACTTTAAGAATTCGTATTTTAATTCTCAGTCACCCGTTCGGAAAGCAGTTTTTCGTCACGAAGAACGAGAAAGAAACTTGAAGGTAGCTCTTATCAAATTCATAGAACGCGTTCTTTGATTTTGATCTGCTTTGCGGCATTTAAAGTAGTATTTTAAGCAAAAAAAGTTAACCAATAACAAACATCAATCCAATAAGAATTAATTTTTATTCGCATAAAACTTTTTTCATAGATATTTTGAAAAAAATTTTATGCGAATTCCTTGACTATATCTCTCGAACTAACCTACCGATTTTCATGCAGTATGCAAAACTCCACGTCGCTTCTTAATCAGAACAGTTGATTAGCTTTTGAAATTGATTGGTAGGGTAGATTAAGAAACTTCAAAAAATATTTTATCACACACACACGCACAAATACACACACATACGCATATATACGGAGAGGCAGATATTACTCGGAAAATAGTCAAAATAGATTCCTAGGACCCCACAATATCAAGATCGGGTCAAAACTCGCTTCTCGAACTAAAAACGGATACAAAACAGTAACTTCCCAATTCTATGAATATTTACATAAGAAAAAAAATATAAAAATATGCTATATTTTTAATATTTCAATTTCGATATTTTTTGAACACGCTAGTTGAGTTGGATCTGCTTTATGGCATTCGATGCAGTTTTCTAAACAGAAAAAGATGACCAAGTGCTTATACCATACTTATATAAATATTAAATATATATTTATATGACTACCAAATTAATCCGTCAAGAGTTTAACTTATTATTTCGAAAAACCCCTTTTAATGTTTCTAATGAAACATTAAAAAAGGGGTTTTTCGAAATATTTGGTTGGTTGGTTGGTTGGTTCGTTAGACAAATATAGTTAATACTATATTACTCTAACGAACCAACCAATTTTGATGCAGTTTGCGGCGTTTGACGTCCTTTTTTAAAGAGAACAACTGGTTATCGAGTTTAGATTTTCGAATTTATCGGTAGAGTAATTGAGAAATATTATTAAAAGAAGCACTTTTTAAAAAATTGTCTCCAACAATATTTCACGAACCAATCAACTGATTTTTATGAATTTACTAATGATCAGCATTATTTTTTAAGGATAAAAACTGGATAGATTTTAGAATTTACCTGTACAGAACTTTACAAGATATTGTAAAAAACACTTTTAGAAAACTTTTCTCCGACGATATCATTTAAACAAAGATACAGATTTTTATGTAATTTACGGCATAGAGAAGAAAGCTCTTTGTATTTCTATATCGATCTGTATAGTAATCTAAAACTAATTAAAAAAGAAACAATTTTCTAATAAAATTTTTGAAATTCGTCAAAACCCACCAGATCAGTCTAAATTGAGTAGACTTCTTATGAATGTTGCAAACTGCATTTAGATCTGTTAAATCGTTTAAAAATGAGAAGTTTACACAAAAGCACGCGCGTACTCACGCCCGTACGCACCATGCGCCTACGCACATATTGTGTGGATGTGCATACACATACAGACATCACTCGGAAAATGTTCGAAACAGATTCCTACGACCTTAAAATATCAAGATCTGATTAAAACTCGATTTTCAAAAATTGGATTGAAAACAGTAACATTCCAATTTTATAATAATAATGTTGTAATAATAATAATTCTTTATTTTCCTCGACAATAGTTTAGAATGCAAGATTACAAAAAATGTGCAACATTAGGAATTACTGTGGGGGACTGGAACCCTAACTAAGTTCAACTTGTGTTAAAGGTTTCCAGGCACCCACCCTTGAGCATCACGGTCACATGTTTATTATGAATGTATAAAGAAAGTGTATGTAGTGCATATGTACTGCATGTTAAGAGCTTGTGCATGTTAATTCAGAGTAGGACACATTAAAATATAAATAGAAGCAACAATTTTCAAACGCCTTGCCATTTGACGAAAATAATAAAATATGTAAATGAGTGATATGAAAACAAAAATAATAACATGTAATTAAAATTTAAAAATAACGTTTCTAAATTTCATATAATGATGTTTAAAAGAGTCTTAGTGTCATCATAGTTTTGCTTCAATAAAAACTGATTGACTCTGTGTTTGCACTCATATTTCATTAAGGCATATATTGACAGGGATTTATTCAATTTGTTATATAGATACGGTGCCAAAAACTCATAGAAACGTTGTGCAAATGTAGTCGAAGTTCTGTTTAGTGGGCATACATTTCCACTTTTTAAATCTATGAGTGATGCATCGAATGTGAGCACCGAATGCTCTTTAAGAACTGTGTTCAGAATAAATAGTTGACGGACTGTTAGGACTTTCTAGATTTTGTACAGTTCTGAGGTGGAATATCTAAAAAGAAGAAAAGAGCTAACCTTCAGTACTAATCTTTGAGCCCGTTCTAAGTTTATAATACTGGTTTTACATGCGCCGCCCCAAGACGTAATGCAATAAAGTATAAGGGATTGACAAAGAGAGTAGTAGATAGTTTTAAGAGTAGGAAAATCAGCGATGTGCCTCAGTGTTTTAAAAATGTAAATAAGCTTGCGAATTCTACTTGCAAGTAAGTCAATGTGTGGTAGGAAGTTAAGTCTATAATCGATAAGAACATCAAGATATTTATATTCATCCACTTTCTGTAATTTAGGACATAAGCAATTTTTTCGTTAATCGCTATATTTGTGGGTCAGTATAAAATTTTATAATATTTAAGAAAATATAATAAGTTTTATTGAGGAACAAAATATATATATATATATATATATATTTCTTAAACACTAATTCTGTAACAGTCAGGATCGGTGTGATGTAAGACACTTTACAAGATTTTAAAAATTCGGTCTTAGGTCTTCGCATTTTGAATAAGTGACAGTTTTAAGGAAATATATATCCTACAAAAAGAGAATGGTGAAATGAAAATATAAAAAAAAACAGACAAATGTGTGTTGAACTCGTATGAATTTCTAAGGTGGATATGTTATTTACCACGTTTTTTAATTCTCTTTGTTTGTGGAAATTCAAAGACATGCAAATCAAGGTTGTTAGCACAAGATTGAGAGACTCAACATGTTAATTTAAGGCCATAGACTTCTTGTAAAGTCAAAGAATTTGTTCGTGACGAAAATGTTCCAGCACACTCCGTCGTACACAGGGCGTGAACATACTCACATCTTATTTTAGTCCATATAGTTCGTATAGACGAGTTTCGAACTCGTAAGTAATGTATAGAAACATCACTATTTCGGTGCGATTTATGGTAAAAATGTAATGTGACATTCATCACACAACTGTCAATGTTTAATGCGCTGTGTAAGATGTGGTGGAGAACACGTGGCGGCTAGACAAGCCATGTGAGGACAAACATGCGCTAACTGCGCGGGTCCTCACACGGAAAACGATAGAAGGTGCCTTGTTTTTGCCCGAAAAGCACGCGTGAGGGGCTTAAGAATCCCTCCCCAACCCCCGTAGGGAACGGAACTAAGGCGCCCCCTACTAAAAAAATACCCGAAGTCTAATGCATGGACATCCACAAAACTTTAAAAAATATATACAAGACAGGAAAACCCCGCGTGCCTAGCCCAGAGACCAACCCAACCGGTAGTCACATCAATGTCATTACCGGAGATGTAGGTGGAAGCTATGAGGCCAGCAGAGCCCCTCGTAATGTTCCCCCTTCAATTCAGAGGAAGCGGAAGAACGAAAAGGGAAGAAGAAGGTGGTGAGAGAGAATCGCCAACGAGATGCGATAAAGCAGGGGAACGGAGAACGGAAACGCAACAGGAGGAATGGGACAAAAAGGAGAAATATACAAACTATTAGCAACTCAGAACCACTACCACAACGACAGTGACTGGGAAGACCTCTCCCTCCTCCCTCCCAACTTCTAACAAAGAAACCCTCCCTTACAGAGAAGAGACTTTGACAACCCCCCCTCCATCTCCGATATAGAGCAGAAGATGGCCAGCCTAGGACAAGATATGTCACAGATTACAAAAATTCTGATCTCAATACTCCGGGCAATCAAAACCGGACAGGATCCGACTCAGAATGTGCTGAAAGATCTAAAACTTGCAGGAATCCATCGAATTTTCGGATCTTGTACTGGAACCCCGGAGGTATCACAGGGAAAATCTGTGAACTTCGCAACCTTGCCGAGCTCGAGGACATCCATGTCTTCCTGCTCGGCGAAACGAAACTACACCCCCAACAGGAGCTAAGGCTGCTGAACTACATTACCTACCGCCGAGACGAAGTATCCTCTTAGGGTATGGCCTACAAAAGCATGGCGATGATGAACAAAAAAGACATCCTGCGCGAGGTGGTCGAACGGACCAGCTACATGACGACGTGCACACTGGGGGTACGAGTCGCCACGGCGGAGGAAAAAATGTGTATCGTCGCAATCTACAAGCCACCGGGATCCTCTTTATACGTGCAGGACATCCACACCTTACTCAGCGGTCCTACTCCCACACTTATAACCAGACATCTCAACACCAAATATAAGGCGTGGGGATCTCACTCAGTAAATAGGGCTGAGAGATGTCTCATGGAGGACGCTGAGTCCAGGGGATACAAGGTTTTGGACCCCGACGCACCGACGTATGTTCCCACAGACCCATGCCATCGAGCAGACGTACTCGATATAGTACTGAGCCACAAAATGTGCTGGCCCACACATATAGAAGTAGTCTACGGTATGGCCACCCAGCACATCCCCATCCTAATAACAGTTGAAGAAGAAGGGCGGCACTCACTGCCGCGACCAACGCGACCATGGATGGACAGGACAACCTTCCACAAATCTTTCGAGACACTACATTTAGGATCGCCTAGGGAAACTCCAGAAGATGTGGAGACGTCCGCCAGTTTGCTGGTGGACAATACAAAGGAGGCCCAACGAACAGCTGCGGCTTCCCAACAAGTCCAAATATCACGCTGCGGTGACTTGCCTTTCCACCTCAAGGAGAAAATACAGCATAAGAGAAGACTCCACAAACTCTGAAACCGCACTCGCTGCCATAGGCTCAAAAAGGAATTAAACGCACTCGCAAGGAGGCTGGCTATAAAGCGGTGAGAGATTACCACGGAGCAGCATGGGAGGAGACAATTGACCACGCAAGTGAAAGCATGAAAAATCTCCACCAATTAAATGGAAGACTCACTAAAATAATAACACCTGTATGCCCGATCAAAAATAATGTAGGAACACGGTGTTACGATGCTCCAGCCCGGGCAGAAGCAATAGCGGAGTACAGGAGAACTATGCGCGTGTGGAGGAAGAGATTAGGAAATTTATGGCCACTACTCCCCCTTCTGGGTTACTTAATTCTATCGCCAGTGGGACTCCATAAAATAGTACTGCGCCTGCCCAAAAGGAAGGCCCTGGGACCCGATGAAATTTCGACAGAAACACTGCGACAGTTACCGTAGAGAACGATGGTGGCCATGAACAAATTATTCAACGGGACACTGAGAACTGATCACTTAGCTAAGACCTGGAATAGGGGTAAGATCATTACTATCCCCGAGCCAGGAAAAGAGCCTCGGAACCCAAGCTGTCTTCGCCCGATTACTCTGCTCTCACCCGGGGTGAAGACGTTCGAGTGCTTTCGAATTATTAGTAATTTAATTCACATGTGGCTTGCAAACTTTGAGATAAAGAAGGTGCAGTGTTTTCCTTGTAAAATGCAACTGAAAATGAATATATACATATAGGTTAAAAATAGCCTTAATTTTTCAACTTAGATGGGGGTGGACATATAATATAAGCTACTATGTTCAATAAAGCTATAAGTATAATTAGTTGTTATGCCTGGTTTGACACTGCTTAGATATGTACTTGTAAAATCTTTATTTCAGACTGAGGGTTCCGCTCCTTAGGCTCACCACGCTGCTCCAATATGTGAAGCGAGTAGTGTTCATTTTGACTAAGATATTTATTATTCAGAATTCGAAGTCACTGCCTTTTGATTTGTAGATAAAGGTCTTAATCACAGCGACCACAATCATAAATATTTAAACCATTATAAATAATAAAATAAACCCGGGACAAGGATTTCATTTTGGCCTTTTAGATATGGGGATGCTACAATGGAGATGATATTTCTTAAACGATTGCATTTTAATATTTAGGATGATTTATAAAGCGCATCAACATGTGAAGGCTCTGGAAAACTGTTGCAATATTGTATTGTTAATCGAACAACTGTTATTAGGTTAATTTCATTGTTTTTATAAACAAGTAGTTGGCCCAGTAGGCGTTGTTCTGCACTTTTTTGTAAGTGACTTGCCGCGTAGTTAATGCCCGCATCTGCACTGGTGTGGACATAGATTTCTTTTGTATCGATCGATGTTAATTTTCAATCCCGGTATTAATTTCGATTCCAATCCATTAATCCCGATTCTGATTTTGCTCCTGATCTCGATTGCGGTTCGACTTTTGATTTAATTTCAATATCGAGATAAAAAGTATCTTAAAAGTGGCCCAGCAAACGCCTTTACATTTCAGTGAAAATCGCAGTGATTTGTTTCGAAAATACTCAGACAGACGAACAGATACAAAGAGTTACTTTCTTTCATACAAACCTTGTCCTAAAAATTAGGAACACAACAAAAAAAGGATTCAACCAAATCGGTGGAGTCGTTCTCAAGTGATGCTCTTAAATACATATGGCAATTGATTTTTATTTATACAGATGTACTTACGTATTTAAGGGAATTGTTTCAGATATTGTATTATTAATACTGGGCATGTAAAAACTAACCAAGGGAGATAAATAATTCAACAACACTTTTCGACATTTTAAAATCCAAGTAGTAGGTCATAATAATAAAGCACACTCAAGTGCATGTTTCATCTTGAGAGTGAAAAGAGCGAGAGAATCACATTGTTTCGGTATAGAAAATAATATATTATTCGCGCTCATGTTACTTTTTAGGATGGCGTATGATTTAAATGAGGCTTATTAATACGGACCATATTCTAGCGAAGTGATTTATCTCCGGAAATATCAATGAAAGTTAATAATTATTTAAATTAGAACATTAAAGTTCTAATTTAAATAATTATTACTTTACATTTGGTGAGATGCAATTTTTCTAAAAAATTCGGAGTAAGTGGTTTTATTTCGATTTATATTAAAATCATATTACAGTCAATTCAAAAGCAAAGCAGCTTGATAAACACTGATTGATTATAACGCTATACAGAGATTACACTATTTTAAATTTTCCAGTAGATTTTGTAAAAAGCTTTTTTTAAATCTTTTTTAAACTATTTTTAACATTTTTCTATCTTAAGTATTTTGCTATATCTAGCGGCGTACAGCGAAAATTTGAGACCTGCTCTATTACGATGTAAAACGAATACGACCTCAAATTTTATATAACCCATTTGACCCGAGCTGCACGATAATAATAGTAGTTGGCATTTTAGATCAAAACTAGTTTTATAAAGGTCGGGTCATGTTGAAGGTTAAGATTAATTTTAGTATTTGAAACTTACATCTAACTTTCAGCCGCGGCTCCGCCTGTCTTGACAATAATCCAGACTTATTTGTACACAAAATAAATTATAAAAATATATATACACGAACAGGTGAAGTTGAAGCATTTGACTTTAAACAAAAAAATGTTTTTTTGTTTATTTTGAATTTCTGCTTGCTTGTCTGGGTATATTGTGCACACATTGTGCAAAAACATACATACAGTATGACTTTGGATGACTTGGGAGACAACAGAATAACCTTGCTGCTCATCCCCAAGACTTTTGGCAATTTTCAAGTTTCAAATGCTAGAATATAAATATACAAATAGGTTATAAAATAACAAATGATTTAAGACAAAAGTGATATTTAGTTATCTGGGAGAAACAATGACTATTTCTTCCAGTGAAATTAGGTGTATGGTGAGGAAAAGCCATTTTTTTTTACTATGTATATCATACTACAACACGTTTGTGTTTAAGCTACCTTCTGGGCTGAAATATGACCTAATTTTAAACTTGAAAATAATGAGAGGTTTTCATACGTAGATATGCATACACGTACGTGCTCCAATAAGTATACACAGTTCACGAATTGAGATCAAATAAAAATAAACCCGTAGAAAAGCAAAGGGCATATAATCAGAAACATAGAATTACAATGAACTGCCACAGAACCACTTGAACGCTTTTTGTTCATTTCCATTGTCTTGTGAACGCATCGATCGCATAAACAAAACTTAGTCTCCTGCGTCTGCACACTGGTATTTCTACTTGTTGGATAGGCATTTAGAATGTTCTTCGAATACAAATTAATCGATAAAATATCTAGAACAAATAAGTCGTAAACATGTCAAGTCTGACATAAACGGGCAAGATTTATTACCACTCGGAAATTGCACCCCAAAAAATAAACTAATTTAAAGAGAATGTAAACACACATAAAAAGCGCAGACAGAGGTAAAGGCGGGCGCATAGGGTGGAGTTAATGCTATATATTCTCGGATATTTTTTTCTTAAGGGAACTGTTTCGCACTTTTAATTTGAATTTAGCTTCCGAACGCAGTTCGTATCATTGTCTCCTTTTTTAAACGAATGAGTCCCGCGTACTTGTATTTCTGAATACATAGCTAACCGACTTGCGTGAATTATATTCTTCGTCCATTCTGGATTACGCTTAATACAGGACGTAATGTCGTTAATTCGTGTGATCACTCTATAAGGCCCCTCCCATTTCAGTTACAGTTTTAGTGATTTTCTTTTCCATCGGGAAGGATTGTTTAACCTCAACAGTTCTTCATCAAATGT
Source organism: Eumeta japonica (assembly GCA_005406025.1). NCBI lineage: Eukaryota > Metazoa > Arthropoda > Insecta > Lepidoptera > Psychidae > Eumeta > Eumeta japonica. The sequence goes on from BGZK01002011.1 coordinate 54,717, forward strand.
TGACTGTCGCGTGAGCCGATCCTAGTAAGCTTTCGTTGTTCTCACTAGGTTGTAGCTCACTTTTAGGAACAAGGTATGGATGTCATCAATCCGATTAAGCAGTCATCTATTATGTCTGCGAATAATTATGCCTATTATGTCTCTTAAATACATAGAGATCTATACTCACCTCGGATGGGGATGTGCTGGTCGGTAACCGTTAAAATTCGAAGTTTTAACATGGCTCCAGTCGGACTTCATTATGATGTTTTGCAAACCTCGGGTTCACGATGGTAAGAGAGGCGCCCGTGTTGATCACGAATTGGCACATCATTCCATCAATGCCTCTCTTAATTAACTAATTGTTTCCGTGGTAAGTTTTTGAGATTATAATTATGAATGAAGATTATCAGCCAGCACTCGTTTCACAGTACCACAATGCAGTACCACTTCAGAATACTCGTTTCGCTGTTGCTCATCAGGGAGTCGCTTTTCGTGTAGCAGAATTGTCTAAATTATTGTTTACTCTTATACGTTCGTGTCTTGGCCAGTGAGCTAGAAAATGGTCCAATTCTCCGCATTAGTAGCATCGCGTGCGAAAGACTCTTATTGCTTTCCTCCTTTGCTATCATTTTCCGGATTCTCTATGGGGGATGTTCGTGTCGAATTACTTCGATTTGAAGTTCGAATATGGGCAACTGCATTCTTAAGAGCAGTAGAATACTGGAGAAAAATGGCTTCGCGAACCTCCATGTACCAGATTCTACCGACGAAAGTTTGTTTTTTTACAACTTTCGGCATCTCTGACTGATATTTTTTTGGCCTTCGATAGCCTATTGCTGCAAAAAATCGTTGTAGGGTCGGCCCCTATCTTTTAGCTGAACCAGGTAAACATATAATATTCAAAGTGACCATCGTCATGTCGAGCTTTTAGTGCTTCCATTAGTCTATCGTATTTCACTTGCTATTCCATGTTTCGAGAGCTTAAGCGTGCCATAAAAAAGGTCAAAGGTATTGTATTTTGAGCCTGTTCTTTGTTGCAACCATTTCCTTTCATTATAATCACAAATTACAATTTATATGCGGACTATAACATAATTTCACCGAATGGAGGAATTTTAGACTTCCCACCCAAGAACATTAGGTGAAAACAGTAGCTACGGAGATTACACACAGAACCTTACAATATAATTGATGTAGTATTTTTGAAACTTGACCTTAAACCTGTTCCTCCAGTCAGCAAACCTGCTCCTGAGGCTGCTCATCGAGTCGGTAGACCTTTACCTCTTAGCGGCGAGCCTAGTTTCTGATCATCATGAACAGGACAGAAGAATCAAGAGCTGGAGTAGCCGAAATCACTGGAGAATCAGTTGCCCCCGTTACCTCATCTACCTGCTGGACCGCAGTCTGACTTCGCTTCATCCGTACGTCCCGTTCTTCTTTCGGCATTTAATTCCCACGTTTGACAACAAAATTAAATGATATGTAGTCTTATCAGGGGTTCAAAGATTGATACCAGATAAAAGGAAAAACGAAAAAAAGCAAAAAGCACATATTCAGAAACACAAAATTACAATTAATCGCTACCGAATTATTTGAACGTTTATCGTTGATCGCACTTGACATATGAACGCACTGATCACAGTAACAAAACTTAGTCGTCTGCATCCGCACTCCATTGTTTATACGTGTTAAATAGCCGTCTATCATGTTCTTGGAATATAAGTAAATGCTAAGTTATTTAAAACAAATAAAACGTAAGCATGTGACGTTTGGCATAAATAAATAAGATTTATTACCACTCAAAAATTGCACCTCAAAAAATTAATTATTTAAAGAGAATGTAAACATACATCAAACATGCCATCAGAGGTGAAGGTGGGGCGCGCTATACGAAGTTAGTCTGATATTCTTTTCTCGGATATGTTTTTTTTTATTTGCACTATTTTGCACTTTTAATTTACTTTTAGCTTAACACCTGACGATCCTGACTTGTCAAAGTGACCACCGTCGGCGGTCGCGCCCTCTGCGCGCGATTCCACGCTGCGTACCGCACGCAAACAAATGACGTTTTCTTATAGAATTTGTACTAAAATTCTATAGTTTTTATAGCTTTTTGAAATATAGATAAAATATTCTAACTTTTCTTTTAATTAACATATTTGAAAAAGAATATTTGTTAAAAGTTAGTGGTAGTTGAAATCAGATAAACTGTACCTACTAAGCCTTTGTTAATTACATATAAATAAAAGCACAGTTTTGTTTATATTTGTATTTTATTTATTTCTTAATAACTAATTTACAAATATTATTATTAACAAAAAAGATAAGAGCGCATTTCGTGACATTATATTTTTCGGGAATTTCAGATTCAAAGTTTAAGACAAAGTTGGTCCATAACATTTAGAGATTTGTAAAAAAACACATAAGCATTTAAGTACAGGTTACCAAAGTAAAATGAATTAATCTGCAGCATAATATAATAATATTTGTTTAGGGATTTTATAAAAACATGAAATATCTGAAAATTATTATGAACCACTACAACTACGACTCGATCATGTCAGATTTTTCGACATAATGCTGTAATTTAATAATTCCACTGTTTACCTGTTGAAATATGAATATTTTCCCATTCTACATTGAACATCACATTCTTCGCACTCAAACTAATCGTATATTATCTTTCATTTGCGCTTTTGTCCCCTTAGACATAGAATGAGTTTCTTAATCTTTTGTCCGCCGAACATAATCTCAATCGCAATTCCGATTTCGGTTGCGTTCTAGGTCGATCCCACTCTCTATGCCGATCGAGCCACGCTTTCATATTTTTTCTCGGTTCCGTCTTTGATTCTGTTCCGTTCGAATTATTAGAAGAACGTATACTTTTACATATAAAATTCGTACTATCGCTAAATTATTTTGTCAACCAACGATTTAGCTCTTACTCTTGTTACACCGTTCTCTGATCTTGTCACTATTCCAATACTGGATCGATGTTAGTCTCGGTCCTCCCTTAAGCGTCACTGTTACCAATAACCAATTGATTGAAAAATTTAGGAATTTGTCAACGTCAACGAAACCGTACGCAAAAGCTAGTGCATATTAAAAGATGGATAGATAACGTATTTATATTGTACAAAAGAATAATGTAAATGAAATTCGAGTTAAAAGCGTACAAATGGACAGATATTCAAGCAAACGGAGAGATATTGTCTTTATTAATATGCAATAAATATACAGTTTATTTAAAAATGCTTAAGGTACAATAGGGTCCTAAATACATGACGGTTATTAAAGTAATAAATTGATTTAATTATGAGAACAATTATGTTAAATAGCCTATCAAAATTTAGATAAAATTACAAATTGTTGCACTTATTGCTAAAAAAAAAATTGCATTAATAATTAAATTTTACTTTGGCGCTTATCAAGGGTCATTTTAAAAAGCGGTGGCAGTGTCGAATGTGACGAGTATAAGTGCTTTGACAAAGGTCATTAAATTTGTTATTTAGATGTTAAAACGATTATTATGAATTTCAAGTTCGCTGAAAGTTGTTTGCGTGCACTATGTAAAGTGTGCGCTCGGCCGTTTTTCACAAACTTGGCGGATACACTGCCGTGTTGCCAGATGATGATCAAGGAATACTTGAAAAACAAGAAACTTTTGGAAACGTTATTTACAAAGTGTTATTTTCGATAGGTCAAGCGATGATCGCCCTTAAAAAAAACGCCAGATTATATATATATAGATGTAGAGAAACTCACTGGCTTGTATTTGTTTGGTAGCCAGACAGGCGCAACATCCACGAAAATGAAGTGCATGGTTAGTGGCGAATTTTAAATAGGTTCCATTAATCGAAATGTGTCAAATCAGATAATTGGTGATAATTTTGCTCCTTAGTTAATTACTTTTTTTTGCTTACTTTTATGACATAAAGTATTTCTGTGAATATTCTTCAGCTAAATGAAAATTAAAAAAAAATACTGCATTTTTTTACTGCTTTTCTAAACTTAACCGCAGTTATCGACTTGCAAGAGATTCGTTATAAATGTAAAAATTATAATTTACCTAACAAATTAGTTTCTATAGTAATTGTTTATCGGATATTGCTGTTTGTACGGAATATGAGTGATTCAATTTGCTTTAAAACAGAATTACAAATCTTGTGTGTAAAGAGATAATATTTTCAAATTATTCAGAAATAGTTTTAATGATACATCTATAATTAAAATTCGCAATTGACGTTTTATTAAAACGTGCGTTTATTTTCTAGTTGCGAATTGTTAGAACATAATAATTTTGGGAATAGATGGATTCTATTTCTAAAATATAGTAAGATATATGCAAAATATACTAAAATATACCATTAGTAATAATCTATAGTAATATAGATTATTGCTAATGGTTTTGAAATAAAAAAAATGATAATATTTGCGCAAACCAAGTAAATTCATAAAAATGTATATAATAAAACTTAAAGAAATAGTAAATCAGGAGTTATGTGCTCGCAAAAAGTACTTTACAGTCGTTATAAAGATAGAAAATTATTTACGTAGCTGATTTTAACAAAACCTTCAATTATATGTTCAATATTAAGAGAGACTATGTTTTTAGAGAGTGCCATTTTTATAATGGTGTTTGCTTTTTAGGGTTCCGAGTCAACATGATAAAAACAGAACCCTTATAGTTTCGACATGTCTTGAAACTTGTATACTAAAAGTTATTTGTTCACAAAAAGTACTTCGCAGTCGGTATAACGATAGATGAAGATTATTTACGTCACTATTTTAATTAAGACCTTCAATTACATCTGTATTCAGTATAGACAGAGGCCACGTTTTTTGAGAGTGCCATTTTGATAAACGTGTTTCCTTTTTATATATCAAACCGCTATACCAAAAAAAACTATATCTCAATTATCAGATCCTCTTAGCCGTGATAAGCTTCAGCTTGGCGGCGCCGGTGGACGAGGCCAATGCGGAAGTCAAGAAGCTTGAAACCAATGTTTATGAAGATGGCTTTAAGTATACGTGAGTAACCATACCCAACAGCCTTAAGGTCTGTTTGTCTTAAACTATTATCGTTTACTATTCCTTTGAAGTTATATATTTTACTCATATATATATATATATATATATATGATATGTTGTTAGTCATATATATATATGACTAACAACAAAGAGCCTATCATACAATGAAGTAGTTTACTGATATTTAGAATATTATATTTGTAGCTGAATTGTGTGAGCCGACTTGACATGTTGACTAGAAGTAAAATCATAATTTCACACGGTTAAAAAGACAATGAACAAAGAGTCATTGAAAGTTCTACGTCAACTCGTTCTTGCAAAACGGAGTTTAGCGCATTAGCACATTCTATATGGCGCTAGTAAACAATGACGTCACTGAATAATAGTGCCTTGTCTGTCTAAATAGCAATTTAGAACAATCAGTACTCGGTATTTTTATATTTTTCAAAAAAATGCTTTCTCTATACTCTTAACCAAATAGAGCTTTACAATAATTTATAATATCTAGTGAACTAACCTTACTTATAAGTGTATGCAACTTATAAGCATAAAGCAAATAAAAATATCACAAATTCTGTATGACAGACATGGAAAATTACTGCCTCTTTTTACTACATTATGGATCGACATAAGAAGCTTTTGAATTCATATAATATTTAAATTTATTATGACATAACACTTTTTTCTCTAGATATGAGACAAGCAACGCCATTGCGGCCGAAGCCGAAGGTACTCTGAAAAAATTCCCCGAAAATAGCGCTGTGGTAAATAAATTCTACATAAATATATTGTAGTTATATTTGTATATAATGTGTTTACTCAGGTAGTTTCCTCTTTACTTCAATGTTGGTTCAGATGTGCATATAAATATTACATTTAAAAATTAGAATTTCAATAGCTAATAGGTTTTTCAATCAAAAATTTGGGCGAAATGCATGCACTTTTGATGTACTTAAATTACTTTGAAGTGTTTGTTAACAATTAAAGGTTATTTTTCATTTTCAAAAGAAGAGGTATAAGAAGTAAAGAGTTTTAAAATTATTGAAATGTAGTAAATGTTAGAAAAAAAGAACCTTAAAAAAGTTGAAAACTATGACATTTTATATAAATACTTGATCATTAAAATTAATAGAATTAGAGTGATTTTTAAGGGCAAAATAGAAATATAAAAATTATTTTCAGAAATTTTTTCTAGTTTTTCATTAAAAAGCTGTAACAGTTTTAATTGTTTCCTTTTCAATATTTAGATACTTTATACGGGAGATGCTAATCATCATTGTAATATTAAATGAATGCTTTTCAAGTGATAGCATCTGTAATAATGATACGATTGTTTTTGGTTTCTTTTTTAAGGAAATAAATGAAATGATTTTGTGACCGTATATCCACATCAGACATATAACAAAAATAACATTTTAAATTTAGGTCGTGAAGGGAAGTTTCGACTTTATCACGCCAGATGGCGGTCCCGTCCACTTCACTTACGTCGCCGACGAGAACGGATATCAGCCACAGGTACAAAGTTGAAAAAAAGTTATTTGACATATTAAATGTTTGAGCAGGTGTTTGCGCAAGTTCTTAGATATAAGTACTTGTGCAAACACTTCGGAGAGAGTGCCGATATGACCACTTTAGATGAGGTATAAATATTTCTGCTATGAAGATGGAGAAAGTTCTCAGTCGTAAATTGGAAAAAAGTAGAGAAGTCAAATCCGGGTTTTATGCTGGCCAGGAAACTTGCAGAATTCATGATCGCAGGATGTATTGCATAAATATAATTATAAATATACTGCAATATAAAATTATCGTCGAGAATCATGGAACAAAACTACTAAAGTACAAACTGGTTTCTCTTGCATATTATAAATGTATTTATAGCGACGACAGTATTTTCCTACCTAAAATTACGTTTTTTGTTTAATTCCCATATCTACCGAAAACGACCGGTAAGCTTTGGAATTCTTTGTATATTTCCTTACTCCAATTTAGTGGAGCACATCAGACCAATTAATATGCGATTGATGTTTGTTATGCTGACAATAACAATTACGCTTTCAGAGTGACATACTACCGGTGGGCCCCGAGATTCCGGCGTACATCACCCGCGCCTTGGAGTGGATAGCCGCGCACCCGCCCAAGGAATGAGCGGCCAAGGCATTGTGACGTCTAACCGGAAGTTGTTATTTGATAGCTCGACACATACGGATATGTATATAATTATATTCTATTCCTTAACGAAAGCAGAAAGCTGTATAAATAAATTGTTTACGCAACAGCTGACCGTTATTTTATTTGAGTGTCTACAGACACCGATAACACAGATAAAGTCTAAGCCGTGAAAGAAAGTTAAACTCTATCGACCAATAAAACATTAAACTTTATTTCAATTAAATGTGTTAGTCACGTTGAACGTTTAACGTAGATTAAAATAATTCCTTACAGCATTTATTATATGGAAATGCGTGTCTGTGTGTTCGTTCCTTATGTGTTCGTGCAACCTTAATCCAATTAAATCAAAACTTTGGTGATATATTGTTAGGTTTTTCAACGGAAAAATTAATATCTGTTCCCGATTCAAGAGCAAAAGATGAATTATAGTCAAATATTTCATGAGCAAAAAAAAGAGAAATCTTTGAGTTTTTGCCTACTCTTTTCAAGACGAATCAGCATTTGGAATGGGTGGTAACGTCAAAAAGAATTCATTAATGACGTATTTCAAGTGTAATACCTACGAAATAATAATATTTATGATTTCATTTTAATCTGATTTGATTATAAAAACCTTTCATTAATAAGTAAAAAATATAAAATACCTGAATAAATCGAGCTACTAATATTATATGTACACTCGAAGCTTGCTGCTTTATCTTAATCGGAACGGTGGCCAATAGCAGAATCTGAATTGTACGCAGGGCAAGGAATAGAAGCATGATCGACATCGATCGGTATCGAATGTGGAACTCATACAAGAATCGGTACCGAAAGAGCAATCGTGATCGGGATTAACCTGTCTTATGTCGCAAAAACCTAGTGCTGTAGTATAACGCGTTTGATATTTATATCATTCGGGCGAAGTTCCAGATTTTGTATTTGTTTACGGAATCGTAAAATGCGTCAGATATCAGAAATAATCACAAAAGTGTTGATTTTATGATAGGAATATGAACAATAATCAAGTTTTCGTACAGAAACGCTTTTTACGTGGTATTTTGTTGGATCTGTGAGTTCTTGCAACGGACAAGTACCAATTACTCTCATAACTACAATAATATGTAAAAATAAATCATACATGAATTACTTTCAATACAGTATCTACCTATTAAATTACAAATAAATAGTGAATTTGTATGGTAATAATTATATGCATTAACAAATATTTGACATCTACAATATCTTGTGAAAAGTTATGTACATACTGTGCTTAAAACTTTTGATTTCTTGCTATGGAACCCATCCAGTTTCATTTTAAACAGGCTGCCGAATTAGGATATTCCTTAATTTTTTTTTCTTATCAACAAATTAGTTTTTAACATGTAACACTCAAACCGCAAAGTACATAAATACCGCTTTTGGATTTTTTTCCAATATAATGCAGGAAAGGCTTTTCAAAAAAAAAAAAAATAAAAGATGCCATTTTCACTATAATTTGTATGCTTTATTGCATTTATTTCTGATTTTTTTCTAACAGCTAGTTTTCAATAACAGTTTCATCACCTATACTGAACGATATGTAGAAATTCATTTTATTATAACATAACTAATCTGCAATTAATAAGTCTACAGAAAATCACCTTTATACCAGTCAGACTCGCATACTAAGAGTTCTGTGCCACCGTACAATACTTATTACTATATAATCTAGAAAAATCGTTAAAAAAAAACAAGATTAAAAATTAAGCTCATTTTAAACTCATATTTTTGTACGAGGATCCCTTAAATGTTTAGGGGTTTTTATTATTTGATGTTATAGTGGCTGAAGTCCTTAGAAAATAAACTAACTGTGCAAACTAACACGTTATTTTTATTATTATTGTTGTTTTCAAAATAGTGTCCGTTGGGATCAGTACATCGATGCATTCGACGGAACCACTGATAGGAAGTGGGGCGCGAAAGTCGCGTCGACGGCCTTTTCATACGCAGCCGCTGCCTCCAAGCGTCCGTAAACCGCTTTCTTAAAAGTTTGTTTTTGTATTTCAGGAAATATGTAAAAATCGAAAGGCGCTAGGTCAACGCTGTAAGGCGGGCCAGCCAGTGTTTTTATAGCCAGTGTCCCGACATAGTTGTTTGTCTGCCGGTATGCGGTTAGGCGTTGACATGATGAAGGAGGATCCTGTTTCAAGATTGTTTATCCCGAACTTTGTGCTAAGCAAGAGGCAAACAGTTGTTAATTTACCAGTCAGTAGTGACATTTTTTATCTTCTAAAACAATTGTTGCATAATGATCTGTCATACCGAGTAGATTGTCCTTTCTCTCTAAAACTGAATTAGTAGAATTTTTAAAACAATGATTTACATTTTACATGAAAACGGGACCGATGTACGCCTCCAAATTTTCTACGTAGATTAATTCATACAAACATTTCGAAATGCGAGTGGAATTTCCGAAATTAATCTTTGTTTTTAATTCAAACGGAAGGAACTGTTTTATCGCATAAGACCTTTAAAAATAAGCAAACGCGTGCGTGTTTTATTACGCAGTACCGCAGTGTGCGCGGGTTGCCGAGCGCTTATCTACGTCTCATTAATAATTTATCACCAAGTCACCTTAAATGCGAAAGTAGGGATAAATTAAAAAAGAGTTCTTTATACAACATAACTGTTTAGAGTCAAACCAGTAGAAATGTATGGGAAGACAAATGCTTCCCAAGGCACAAAGTATTTGGAATCCGTAGTTATCACTGTTTTTAAAACGCATCATACAATATCTACTTCAATAATAAAAGCTCCGTGGTGCAATGCCGGTTGGGTCGCAATTGTCTTTCGCTATAGGTGAAAAATTTTTACATTTCTAATGCTAAATAAAACTAAATATATACAGAATTACAGAATCCAGAATACTTTTTACAATAGCAAAATGAAATACTATTGACAAAAACTTGAAAAATTTTTTTTCATCTTGTGCATTACCCTTTAAATTATTAACTTGCATCCTTGGAATGTTAATGAAACTCGCAAAGTTGTTTCGTATTTATTTATCTATAATAGTGACACTTTTCTAAATGTTTGTTATCGCTGTTGTATTTTTACTAGAAATGATTCGTTCTTTATACATTTGTCGTATTTTGGAATAGGTACTACACGTTCGTTTGTTTTGATCATCGGATGTCCACTACTGGGCATAGGTTTCCCCTCTCGATTTTCATGATATACCATCCTAGGCCACCCATGACGTACGGCGACTCGTAAATTTTACGTGTCCCGTAAACCGTATACTCGTAAACTCAAGGTGTCCGTATGCCTAATGGAAGGCGAACCCATAGTCCAAGTTCCAGTTCATGGTCACCGCACTATAACGTACTTTCTTACCCGCCGGTTATAAACGTTTTATAAATGATTTGGCTTGCCCATTTTAACTTGCTGATACCGTAAATCGTGTTGGATACTGTAAGTCTTTTAAGGATTTGTTCATTACGGATTTCACGTCGGGAAATAACATGTGTATATGATATGTACATGCCAATAGTCAAGTTACTGCATAAAGTTAAATAATTGTGTTAATTGAAGTAGTAATAGTAGAAACTACATCAAAATTAATAATTTTTTAGTTGAATCTACTACAGATTTACTAAGTTTGTAGGCGTTACTTTTCAATTAGTAATTTTTCACTAATTGAAAAAGTAATATGGCCCAACTTCACTATTGAATTAGTAGTTCTGAATTAGTAGTCACTTGACAATTAGTAAAATAATCACTTTTATAATAGTAGAATTATACTTTTTAATTAGTAAAAAAATTTACAATTTTAATTTGTAGTCATTTCTACTAATTGAAAGAGTGGATAACCACTTATTGCTGGTCGTATACTTTGGACATCTTAAAATAGTAGCTATTGACTATTAATTAGTGGTTTTCCACTAATTCAGTTTTAGAGAGTTGGTTACTGAACAGTAAATCAAGCTTTCGTCACCAGTAACTATGTCGTATATTTGAGTCACCACCGGAAAATCTTTGCATCGTTTTGCGGCATTAATTAATACGACGGAGTTTTTGAACTTTGGTTAAATTATGAATTATCCACCGATTATAAAGTTTTCTGACCACAAAATGTGTATGAAGGATTTTGTGCATTTGGCTCAAAACCGATGCATAAGTTTGTCCGAATCTGATGGTACGTCACTCTTTTGTCAGTCGCACGAAAATTTTCTAGCGGTAAATTTATGTTGACGTTAGGCAAACAATTTTCTTTTGACATTAATTTGTAAACATAAGTGACAGATGAATGCGATATCATCATCATCATATATATGTATATATATATATATATATATATATATATATATATATATATATATATATATATATATATATATATATATGTATATATTATAAAATGATATAAATGCTGTCATCTGACAACATTAATTTTAAAACAACGTCAACATGATTAAGGGTCGATAAATTTTTAGTTCAAATATTTCTTCGATCTGTCATCTGAGCTTTATAATATAATACAACAAAAAGAAGAACGTCATAAACATGTGCAAAATTAGAAACGAATTGAATAACTGCAATAAATTTTGTTTCATTAAATTGTATTGAATGATTTATTTACATTTACATAATCATTACAAAAACGATAAAATAAATTGCCTAGGCGACAAACACTGGAAAATCAAGCAGCAAGACGTCGAAGTAATTGAAATTGTATCAGATGATTATATATATAAAATTAACACTGTTTATGAAGAAGTTTTGTAATAAAAATGAAATAAAATTAATATTTACAGTAAATTTGTAAACTCATAATCATTATACACAATTTGTGCGAATTCTTCGCACAGGGTACGTCTAGTATATAATAATCAGGTTGGCAAATAGTTCTATTTTTTAAATTTAAATGCTTTTCCTTTAAACATCATTTTAAACAACCCGGTACTACCGGTACCCAGGTACCGGTAGTACCGGTAGATGAGGGTGATTGAGAGGAGGGGAAGCTGCCCTCCCTGCCCCTTTTGGATACGAACTTGACCTTCATTCATCAATAAATTAATTGAGTCTCATGTATCAGAAACTATTGTCAATACATATAGTTTTTAAATTCTAAATTCGGTAAGTTTTGTTGATTAAAAAAAAAATGTTAACTTTAGCGAATAAAAACAGTAATAACATAATTTTAGTACTCAACAATGGATCTACCAGATAACCAATTCAAGTTCAATATAACTTTATTCCATAGCTCGCCACATAACACTTGAAATACATCATAATATTTTGTTAACTTACATTTTACCACTCGTTCGGAAGGAAGTTTTCCTTAGTTAGGCTTAGTTCTTTTTTCTGTTTAATAAATTAAATAAAAACAAGTACACAACCGTTACGAAAGAAACACTCCGTCGCTTCGACGGATCCGACATTGAGCTCATTAGATTCATGGATAATTAGGTTTTTGAAAAAAAATTTTTTTTTTGAAAAATGGAAAGATCATATATAAGTTTTATAACAAAACAATTTTAATTTTTTTTTTTCTGCAATAATTAAAACGCTATATCAAAATAAAAATTAATTTTTGAATCCAGACGCGCCGACAACTCCCGAACAAATCCGAGTGCGTGTGACGTCATAATGTTAGTTGTCACTCGTAGTAGTATACGGAGATAATAAGTGTAGTGCTTTTGAGTTTTGATTTATTTTATTCTGTCATTGTTAAATACTCAAAAATATATAAAATGTCAAATCTCAAAGTTACCGCTCTTGTTTTGTACCATTATGTACAAATACTACAAAGACAACTCCGGAAAAATGTTTTAAATGTTCCTCAAGACGAGAAACGTCGAAAAATGGTTTCAAGCAGTGTCTGAGATAATCCTAAAACAAAATCGAACTTTTTGTTGTGAAGATCACTTTGATGTAAGTATTTCATATTCATATTGCCATTAGTTACTTATAATAGCTGTAAACGCTGCACTGTTATGGAATTGCTATAACATTATGACGTCACAAGTATGGTGGCCAATCGTGGCGCGTTCACAGTCACGTGATTTTTTTTTTTAAATTTTATCAATTTTTAATCGCTTATAATTAATTGAAAAAATTGTTTTTTTCGTTTTTCTAATAACATATCAATAAAATTAATAATTAAGTTTTAAAATACATAAAAAAAAATAAATATATTTCTTTTTTCAAATTCCCAATTGTCTTCGAATTTTCGGTAATTGTAAAGTACAATTGTTTAAAGCTAAGCACACATTTTAAATAATAATTTTAAATATGTGTAAGAGTGAATGTTAATTATAACAGCACTCTACTGAATAAACGTACATGGAGTCCTTTAAATGAATTCGTGACTTTGTATACAGAGTGTGTAACATATAAACAAGTTTATTTTATTTCTTCTTATATATAGTTTATGTTAACTATATTGACCCTATTGATTTAAAACATTCCTACACTTTTTCTTTCATATAATGAACTTTTGCGTATATATTGATATTATCAGAGTTAAGACTCCACTTTATTAATATTTACTTTTAAGAGATATATAAGCCCTGCAAATCACTTAACGCTTCTGCAGCACGAAAATTCTATGAATATCCTTGGCATGCTTTAGAGTAGGATGCCACATAGCAACACGTCATGGAAACAATCCAATTAAATCAATATAGAGGTTTCGATATTTGATAAGTTTCGTATCTTTTTTACGGCATCGCATTGCATTTGCACTGCATTTCCCTTTCGTTATCTAACTGATATGGGGATTTTTTTAGTAATGCCCAAAAATACAGTAGCATTAATAAACTCCAAATATTCCTTTCGTATTGAAGCAGTATCGGAACCATATCTTACATTTGTAAATGAGAATTTTGTTTTGATTTCATTAAAAAGTAAGTTATTAGCAGTGACTAATTTCTCTAATTTCTCAATACCAATATTCACATCATTACAAGCGATCATTGCTCTTTAATTTTGAACAACAAAAAGGTATATAAACAGCAAACAGTACTATTTCATAATATCTTTAAGAAGGCCATAAAAGTCATTTAGATAATTTAAAAACGGAAAAAGACTAAGGATTCATTTCTTTTGTTACATTACGCTACTTCTACTTGAAATAACCTATTTGTTGTAGCACTAAAAATGTAAAAAGTGTTAAATTTTTTCTCACATTTTTCTTGAGGTATTTCAAAATAAGTTCAATGTTTTGCATTTCTCTGATGACTATATTGAAAGGAACTAGTCTTTGGTATTATTTGAAGTCCAAGGATCACGACTAGATTTTCCAGGTCTCGCCTAGACTACAAAAAAGTCAGTGATCGCAAATTAAAGTGTACGTTCATCACAACGCCTGTCATCTATTCGTAAGCAATTTTTTATATTCAGTACAAAGCGCAGGAGTTTGCTTCGATGAAATTTGAAAATCACGAAGACACATTTTCGTTACAAAATCAATCTTTCATTTACATATCTGTAAAATATACTATTCTGAATTGGCATTCCAAGAATATTACACAGTAATAATATTATTTTGTTACAAAGTCATAACCGTACTTTGTCTAATTTAATGTAATAGATTTTGTAATGTCTTTAGTCACGTTTGCTGTCGAACAACATTGTCGTACTACATAAAATGTGGTAGAACACAGAGTGTGGTATCAAAATAAGTAGTCACTTCTTCCAATTGCAATAAGAACAACACGAGGAAATTTGGCGAATTTGGGTTAAAAATATATTTAACAATATTTCGCTTAAATATTATTACGAGCATATTGCAATATATATAATATCATGCGCCTGTCGTAAATGTATACCCAGTTATATAAAAGAGTATATGTAATAATTTGCTATAAGACAATTTTATTTTTAAGATCTACAATGAGTTTCGAATTATTGACCCGTATTAGGCCAACTTGGCGGGCTTCAGGCCCAAAGTACACTGAGTCTGAAGTAAGAAAATTGTGTGAGCGGTAGTGAAAATTTGACATTGACGAGTGTTAGACGATTATTTTAATAATTTTGAACCAAGTGATCATCATTAATCTATTGAATTATTACAGTCCTCGGATTTTTTTAAGGACATGTCAAAGCCATACGCTATCGCAAAAATGTTACAGTACAGTAATATTACATAAATTACAGAATTTACTGCGAAATAATATTAGAAATTATTGGTTTGAGACGGTTTTTTTATCAACGGTGATATTACAAGGACAATCGGCAATAAGAGTAAAATTTTGTATATTGCCGGTAACTGTAACTAAATGTTATTTAATTTTTCGACAGAATCACGTCTTAGCACAACAAACATGGCCTATCTCTTTTTTAAGCTTAACATTCCTTTCTTTAAAAAGCGCTACATGCGTACCGCTTAAAAATTCTTGCACTGCAGCGATTACTGCTTCATCATCTCCGAATCTGTCCTTTCCGATACTCCTTCAACTTTAGGAATCGGTAATTATCACTATGGGCACGGTCGGGTGAACGGCGCTCGAGAATTTTAAAGCCAGCATATCGAATCGCAATCAATGTAACGGCGGGCCTGCGAACCGAGACGTCATCTTGATAAAACAAAATAATTTTTACTAGTTTGCCTCGCTATTTCTTTGTAATTTTGTCATGCAATTATTTTATTTGTTCTGCATACAAAGAACCCGTAACAGTTCAACGGTCGATATTGTAACCATCTCCTTACTTTCTCAGAAAAAAGAGCTCATGATCTTGCCAGTAGAACGACTCGTCTTAAATTATCTTAGGGGTTTGGAGGTGAAGGTGTTTTCAAAATCATAGATTATTACGATCCAGAAACAAAATTATATTCTTGTTTCTGGACCGTAAAGGTGAAGCCACACTTCATCCACGGTTGTAAATCGACTTCAAAAACTATCGGGATCTTACTATGACAGTTCCAAACAAACTCGAGAAATGTTCAGCCTGGTTTGTTTCTGTGCATCGGTAAGCATTCTGGGGACCTCGCGCGGATACGTTTTTCATCCCCAAATTTTCGTATAAAATGGGTTTCGCACGCTACCGATCGAAATCTTATTTTCTACGACTATAATACATACAGCAACATGGCGGTCTGCTAAAACAATTTTTAGACTTATTTTAAATATTTCTTTGGTACTACGGTTGTTAGGCGACTCGAGCGAAGATCATCCACGGTTGATGTTTTTCCACATTTAAATTCTGTGCACCGACAGGCAACTGTAGAATGTGGTGGATTATTTGCTTCTAAAGTATCCTGTAAGTCTCGATTAACTCTTTCTACAGTGACATTTTTCAAGCGCAGATACTTAATAAACGCTTGCAACTCATTTTTATGTCTATTTTCAACAACATGCTACAACAAATTGCAAACACAAGACTTCCATTTTTGGACAATAAAAGATCTTCATATTATTTCTTTCTTTTTTTTTAATCTAATCAATATTTCAGATTCACCTGTCACTATTTACTTTTTATGGTTCCGAATAGTTTGTAGCTTATTCTCAATTTATAGTGAACACTCCTGACTTCGAAGGAATGTTTATATGCATTAGTGTGTGCGTGTAAACATTTAATATTTAAAATTAAAATTTTGAAAATACCTACTGAATTTAAGTTCTTTAAAATGCGAATTGGGAAATGGACGAACATATTTTATATGTGAAGGACGCACTAATTTGTGACATACCTTACAAGTTTTTAAGAAAATGTAGCGGCAAGCACTTGGATGATTTATAAAATTCTAAATTTTTACATTATATAACATGCAAGTGCCGGTGTACATACAAAACTTCGGGCATTGTTTAATATTTTCGAGCTCATAAAATAAGAAAACATTATGGCTCACATTTTTGATTTCAAAATTATCAGTGTTCGTGACGTAATTTTTGAGAAGGTTATATGTTTGTCAGTTGTTAAAGTTTTTACGTATGGTAGTTATTATACCATACTGCTCTACTGAAGATGTAAGCCACAGCACTCCTCGACGGTTAGAAGTTAGGGGATAATACTGCTATTTGTCGTCAGAAACTACTCTTCAATGGCTATTAGTAAAACCTAGTATACACCGAATTAAAATTAATTACTTATTAGTTTTATTATGCTTTTTGTTGATGATCAGAATTTATTTACTATTGTCATTAATGTCAACACTTCTGAAATTATTTGATGTTTTTAATGTCACCCGTTCATCTTGAACTCATAGCAAAATATCACTCACCTATTATTGTTTCATATGTTAATGAGTGAGGTCCAGTTTTAGTAGTTTACAAAGAATGCAGCTGAATTATTTTAAAATACAGGCAAAGTTATAATAGGAATTACGAACATAAATTTATAATTAGAAAAAAACAACACATTACAAATACCAATCAAATTCAAACGCTCTCGAAAGGTCAACCTGTGATGGGTGATATGACAATGACAATGTTGATACTGCAACTTCGTTGCCACCGCATATCTCTAACGGTAAATTGCACTAGAATATACAAATGCTAATTGCTAGATTAAGTATACTAAGTGTGCTTGAATAGACGATGCCTCAATAATCTGTTAAATCTTGGGCTTAATGTTTACTATTTGCATTTTTTGTCTCGGTGCAGTCCGCTGTACAGAATTAGAAAAGGTCTAGTGTTAGCATGTTGAACAACTTCGAGTCTCAAACATGTTAGAATTATTATTCATAATTAATTAACTAAGACGTTATCGATTTATATAGCACTTTTAACTATTTAAAGTCGTGACCATTAATTATGTATTAAATTTTGTGATAGTAGACTATAATATTAACATTGAAATAAATATTATTGTAAAGAGTGACAAACGTTTTAAACGTGGCTCAATGATTCAATATGATTCATTTAAACCTAGAGGAACTGGATTCGATCCTGACCTCGGACAAATTGATCAATAGGCCTTTGACATAAGGCAAATTATACTACACGTTCCGTGACTCGGACGTCACGGTAAGGTGTCGGTCTTGGAAGTTTTCATCGCATTGCCGACGACGGGAATTAGCAATCCCCAACTCGCACTACCCCAGCGTGTGGAGAGCTTAAGTCCTGATCTTCTCAATCTGATCTAAAATTATTGTGGCGGGGTATGCGCGCATGTGGGGTGATTTAAATCTGATATAACGACTACACCGATATCTCTGCCGCTGACCCACCAGAGCGACAATTTATTTTATATATTACAGATTATGCGTTAATTGAAGTACAAATTGTATATACAAATTATATGGCGGATATTAAAGAAAACCTATATGTAATTTCTTTTCAAATATTTCTTTACGTACGATCCGTCGTTTAAAAGAAATGATGTCCATTACTAACTGAAAACGATTGTTAATTATCTTAATTAATTTTTTTTTTTTTTATATAAACATCCTCTTGTTGATATTTTTATTGCAAAGGGCTATTTTTTTATTTTCTTACCTAAGTGCATACTTTCGCTCCAAATTGAATTGATACCGTTGGCACGGGCATGCACACGTAGTTACACAGAGACACTACACTCACACCCAAACACACACGTACACGCACACGGATACGCACACGCCCAAGCCCACGCACACGCACACATACCACATACACACTCGCGCGCGCACGCATGCATGCACACACATACACACACGCGCGCGCACGCACGCATGCACACACGTTCTCACACGCGCGTATTTAGAATCAAACGAACACGACGTTACCACTATTCCGTAAGCATGTAGCAACCCATAGGTTTTCACAATTTCAATATGAACTTACGAACTGGCAACTGTAAGCACGCGCGCTTATGGAGTAAATGTAAATATAAAACGGTATTAATACAGACCGCTGCCAGTAAGGTTAATATGTCAGGGTAGTATAAGAAGACCGAAAAAAGAGAGGTGCTCAAAACATCAGTGATTTGAATTGTGAGCTCGGGAGAAAAAAAATGTAAACTTGTTTCTTACTGTGTCTATGTGTGCGCTTGTCTATAACTTTATCAGAAATTCCCGATTTATATTTACTAAGTTTGTTGTGCAAAACGCTTAGTTTGTGAATTGTTAGGGTCAGTGTTTATTAATAGTGCCATGCTCGAATAACAAAAATTACTTCTATCAACACATTAGTTTAACTTCTTTGTTATTTCTATTAAAGACACAAAGTTTAAATTGAATTATAACAAAATATGAATTCATTGGAATACTAATACCAAGTAATGACTTGGTATGCATAAAATGAACTAATTTAACTTATAATTTAAGTTTTATAGTGTAATTATTTAAGATAAGTAAATAATATACATTGTGTTGAAAAATCTAGTAGATATACATGCAATTAATATTAGTACCACTCGCGTGAACTAAGCTTTTTGCGCTTTTCCCGTATGGAATAGGTATCAATTTCTTTTTGTTTCATTTAAACATCTGTATTTTTTATATTACATCTTGCGATAAAATAATATATGCCCATTTTCAGGCTGCAAGCTATGCCCCTAACAAATTTCATTTATTAGGGTAGAGGTTAAGTCATGAAAATATAAGAAACATATAGACTATAGGCACTAGTCACATTTTTCAATCCTTTTATCTTTCATCCGCAGCTCCTCCTTCTTGAAGAGGCTTATATTAGTAGCAGCTCTCGCATTGCATATTTTGCGCCTGTACGTGCTATCAGCCACACCCATGCTTCTGAAATTTGTTTTTAAATGGATTGAACTAAGATCGTTCTTAATAATTGGTCTGCAACTCTAAACGACCAACAAAAGTAATAAGAATTAAAACAAATTTTAGTCGAATTCGTCTAATTTGACACAAATTTATTTATTTTTTTTGTTAATTTTTAACTATGAAATTCTAAAAATAATGTAGCCAAGTTCGATCTCGATCCGATTCCCAATCTAGTTTTCGAGCAGGATTTTGATACTTTTTTCAGTTCCACTGCTATACCCAACATACAAAATTTAAGAAATAATCCGGCCATTTAATGATGTTTCTTGGTTATTATTGCTAGCGTGTCATAGTTTGAAGAAACGTGTAATTGTCATCAAAGTTACAAAAGCAGTAACAGATAGATAGAGGGACATTATGTTTTCATATTGATTATAAATGTTAGTAAAAATTTTCTATGCAAAACTATAATCAACTGTACATTTTTTATACTGCTCGTTATATATTTGAAATACATTACAATGATCTATGATGAACATTGATGTAGATAACGATCAATAGAATTCTAGCACTAATTCAAATTTAAATTTTAGTACTGACATCAGATTAACAGTAGCAGATATTTATTTTAATTCACTTGTTATTTAGTCTACATTAAAAATTTTTGACAGACTTAAAATATGGCCCGAAATCATAATTTGCATATTGATGATTTGTTTTGTTTATAATGTCTATTAAATGGCATAGATGAATATAAAAATAAATGTTATATGTGCTTTAAATATAATCTTAATTGGTTGTATATAAATTTTTGACTTATTTTTGTCATTTTACCACGGTCCCCTGCTTAATACCATTGTCAAAAGCCATGGATACATCTATGATTTACTTTCTTCATAATTCTCAAAAACACCTCCACCTGTGTACGGAATGGAAAAAAATTACAGGACTAAATTTCTACTTTTATGAAGTAGTCTTTTTACGGAACATTAGATGACCTTATTTGAGATTAGCTAGCAAAAACGACTTATATATTGTCGTATGTGTCGTATGTATATGTAGGTCGTTTTGCTCTAAATTAAAAAAAAAATGCTATACCAATGTTATACTTTTCGTAACACTTTTTTTTAACAAGAATAAGCAAATTAATTGTGATCTAAATAGACATGACCGAAATATGTTCTGCCTCAGAAGAATAGAAAATCTCTTTTTCGCGCATAAAGTTTTGATTTATAGGAGAATTGATTAAAAAAACATTGTAGTTTGTTCTTTACTGCGGCAAAATACGTTATCTTCATTATCGCAAAACTTAATATAAAATGAATTTGACAGTTATTATATTTCTGCTTATGAAAGTTTAGATCTTTCTTAAGCATTTTATACATTTGCTAAGTGAATTGATCTTTGTTTAAAATTTGGAAAGTTATTGGTTTCATCCAGATTTAACAAATCCAATTTTCATCACATGTTTATCTTTTCAGATCATAGGTATTCTGACTCTATTTAATAACATGTCTTTTAATGTCTTTATTATTATGCATATGTGCATGAGTGTTAGCGTGTGCCTGCGCGTGCTCGTGGGCGTGTGCGTGTACATTTGCGAGTGTTCGTGCGTGCAAGTATGTCTGTGATGTGCGTGAGTGTGTAATTTATTAAAAAGGTTTAGACAACCTCAATGTTGAAGTTTTGTTTTAGTTATTGAAAAACGGATAACACACATATATAGTATTAGTTGTGCTCGCGGCTCGCCTTGCGTGTCCTAAAAAATTGTTTTTTATATAAAAAGTAGAAGTTTAAAAATAGTTTTTTTTTTTTTTATATAAATAAAGCAGGAATTTCCTTGGCTATGTAAATTGTGAGATAGTTTTTTTTTTAAATTTAAACATTATTTTAAATATTTTAGGCATTTCATGTAGTTTTTGATTCCTAAATTCATAAAATATATTTTGTTTATATCAACGCTTCTCTGTGTGCAGCATTCCTCATTTTTTTAAAGGCCGCAAATCGGTTACCCGCCGTCGGCAGCTGGTTGTTATATCAAAGACCAAAATGATTGTTGTGGATCATCCTTAGAAGGTAGACATCTGCTATCACGGACTTTTTTGCAGGTCTTTTTAAGATCTAGAATTATATACCAAGTTAATCTCATATACCGCTTATGGTTTATTTAGCGTAAGCCATTTAAGCGGCCCAACAATGTCAACAGACTGGATTCACTGCTCATTTCCTATGTCACTTTGTATAACAAAATATATCCTCTAAGGTAATCAGGCAACAAAATTAAAAAAAAAAACATATAACGGATAAGTAGTTCTCACGTGAAAAGACATAAACGGACAGACAGCCTAAGAGACGATGAGTTTTATAACATACACATATTAAAAATGTAATGATACGATGATAGACTTTTTGATTTATTTCAATCAATATTGCCTTTTACACACTTTATTTGTTCCCTGTATATTGTATGTTGTAGAAGAACATTTCAAGACGCCGTCTTAGTCGCCAGTGTAATTGTTTGCATTTGTCCTAGTTCATGCTGAAATTAGCTAGTCATCAAAATTTAACGTATATAAGCTTGTTGGTAAATAACATTGATAAATAAATTAATACATCAATGGCAGTTGCATATAAAAAAAAAATTATTTTTTTTATATATTTGTTCTAATCTTTATCGATGTAATATACTTAGATAGAAGATTAACAGAACTTTTTGTTTGTGAACTGATTGCAAACAAATAAATACAAAATGTTACTGGAAACTTACCACTATACAACTGTGAAAATTGCATTCAAGTCGGTTACGCCGTTTCTTAGATTAGCATGCACAAACACACAAACAAACAGACAGATAGACAAAAGTCATAAAAAATATTTTTGTGGTTTCAGTAACGACGAGTGCCACGTGTCTAATGTTTTTTTTTCGAAAAAATATTTACTGTACAGATACGGCTCGTTTACTATTTTATTACATGTATAGATGTGATGCTTAAAGAATGCGGTCGACTTTTTTGTACTTGCCGTATTTTACAATAATCGTTGTTGTATTTACAATAAATTCTCGTTGAAATGTGATACAAGACGTGAATTAATAATGACCATTCTAATTCACATTCCAATACTTTATTTACGTCATAATACAAAACAAGTTTCAACTGTGTACCAATGAATCGCTCCGTTTATAAATAATGAGTCAACGAGACGTTTTCGAAGAAAGAAATATGCGATATTAATTTAAACAGATTGTATTTATTAAATTGCTAAGCGCATAAATCACGATGTAACCGGATATCGCACTATTGCGGTTTGTTTTGGGCGACATTAAAAAGGATCTTCGGACACTTTCGGGGATGCCTGAAAGGCAGGTATCTTTGAAGATGGAATACAATTTTCATATTTAATCCAGATTAAGATTTTGTAGCAATTCATCTTGATTGGAAACCTAGAAATTTACATTGAGGAAAGTTTCGGTTGCAAAAGCAAGATACGACGTCAGTACGGTAGTTAAACTACTAAATAGTAAATAAGGAACTAGGCTCAACAAGGCTTAACCGTTAATACTATACGGTCAGGATATGCATTTACTTTGTATTATAAATATGACACAGAAGGAGAATTAAATTTTAAAACGAGACAAGGCAGGGATCAGAATCGAGAACAGAATCGAAATCGGAATCGGAATAAAGAGTGAAGTGCGATCAGAAAAAAGAGAAGATTCTGCATTATGGTCCAGAGCAGGTTCACGAATGAACGAATGATTAGATAAAGGTAAATAAAGAATTTCAAAATAAATATGTTTCTTCATAAATAGACTAAATACATGCATATGATCGGCTTGGAGTATCTGATATTTTATTCGGTCGTATTTTGAGTTATAATTTATTAACTGTTCAACTTACTGAAGCTTGTATATCTTGTCTTATAAGCGTGATTTTTTTTAATTACATAAATTTAATTAGCAAAGGTCAGCTTTATATTTGAATATTTTAATACATATTTTTAGAAAATTGTCGGGTAGTCAAGGCTAAATTCTATTCGACCTAGGTAATTATAATAAATAATGGAGCAGATGCACACAATCGTTAAAATTATTTAAAGGAAGTTTAATTAAATGTTCTATATTTTAAACGACTTCAAAAAAAAGAGAAGGTTCTCCATTCGATTCCATCTTTTTATGTTTTTTACCAAAAAACTTTCGACTAGTTGAACCGATTTTGATGATTCTTTTTTTATTTGAAAGCTGGTACTTCCCATGTTGTACTTCAATTTGATCTATTTCTGACAATGGCATCCATGAGAAAACTATATAAGTCTTAAATTTGTATTAAGTATGTGCGTGATGTGAAGACGAATAACTCAATATTACGCCAAACGATTTCGATGTTTCTTTTTTTATTGGAAAGGATGTGTTCCAAGGGTACATTGATGAGAGTTTGGTTAGGTTCTGATCATGGGATCCATGACAAAGTAACGGAACTCTACAATTTTTAGGAGCAAATTAACGATGTTTGGCCGAATCTTTTATAGGCTATCCGGATATTTGAGTCACCTACCGTGACGTTGTTATGGTCAAATAATTGTCGTAGTCAAATATGATGATCAACAGTACTCCTTAACGGCTACAATATTTTTTAGAGTTATCCTAAGTAAAAAATTTCATTTTACTTAGGGGAACTCTAAAAAAATATTTTGATCATTTTTTGTTATTTATAGATACATGTTGAGTTAAATTTGAAATGGATAGGTACCTACCTACCTTCTTGCGTGGTTAACACTTAGATCGTACCTACATACTGATGAGTAGAAAAAGAAAATTGATTATTAAGTTGTAGAAAAATACGCAATTATTTTTTTACTTTTTAGTGCATGTTTATTTGTTTTGGAATAGATTTTTTTTGAAGCCGGTTTTTTTTGTTGAAATTTTTTTTCTAATACTGGGTTTCCACCACACCACAGAGATATTTTGTAGTGTTCTTGGCATGTTGTCTAACTTAAACCATACTTGAATGTTTTAAGGACAACATACTTTGTACAACATTAGAATTAACAAGTTTCTGTGATGTTCATTATTATTTTAAAAACATTATTATTCTAAAAAAAATATTGTTTTACAGTGCTAGTGGAAATTATGTGACGAATTTGTAGTCATACATTAATTGCGGAGTTTGTTTTGTCTCATTATTGATATGTTTGATTTCTTAATCTTTCCCGTATTTTAAGCCAGAAAATTGAAATTCGTCCACTTCATAAAACTGCATTTCAAATACACGAATACGCTATACCGTTCGCGTGAACGTATTTATTTCTAATAGCGCGGAAAGTTTGCATGCGATTTTTGATAGACGAACTGTTTGAGAAGCGGTGATTTCGGTCACACATAAAGTAGTCGGATATTGGAAAGGCGGCAGGATCAACTCGAAAATCTATATATATGGCACTGTTCTAAGAAGTCATCAAACGAGTTCAGTTTCGACTCCTAAGCCAAAATGCGCTTAATCGTGGTAAGACATTCATGACGTCTGCATGTGCATCGCTTATAAAATACTTGTTGATAATTTGTTTGAGATGTGCTCTTGAATAAATACCCCGCGTTGCGGTATTTAAATTTTTTGTTTCCTCTTTGACAGTTCTTTTAAATGATTTATAGCGATGCTCATATTAATTGGCATGATGATTAATTGACGGTGTATAGTTTACGTTACTGTAGAACATCGGTGTCATTAAATTTTATTTTAACTTTATTATTTAATAATTGTTTGTTTTATTACACCAAATACATTTTATTTTGTGTTGCAAATTACATAATGTTAAGTTTCTATGAGATATTACTGAAAATCTGGTAAAAAGAATTGACTTAGAAACGAAACTCTTTTTAAGAAAACTATCGTTATTAATTTCTTAAGTTGTTTGTTTTTCCACTGTGTCCACATAATGTATATATCTCATATAATTTATTTGATACAAAATGTATAATATTTCCATTAATAATGGTTTTGTACAAGGTTTAAAAATTTAACATGCCATTAGGCTATTGTGATTTAAATTATTTATAATTTTTGCAATTATTATGGAGATTTTATAAATCTATTAGTTAATTATTTTATATGAATTATTCTCATTTGACATAATACATCGATAAAACGTTCGTATTACTTCCGTATTATAAATAGAACGTATAATATTAAATTATTTTATAAGAAATAAAAACAATATTTAAATAGGTTTTATCTTTTCATTAATAAATAAAGTAATATTATGGAACATTGATTTAATTCATTTTATGGAATTTACAGTCACGTTCTATATTAGATGTCACAGAAAAATTGATCACTAAATGTAGATATTATTAGTAATGAATGTGGTTACTTCTCAGGTTATTTTTATGAAATTTATTCATTCATTTCAGGGTACGTGTTTTTTGTGCATGTTCGTCGCGGCTACTTCAGCTCAGTTTAAGCGGTGAGTATATTTTCAAAATGCAAACCAACTCTTTTGTGAACTATATCAGTTAGAAGATAACGTATGACACCCTCAAATATTATTTCAATATCAATCGAAACATAGTTAAGGTGATACAATATCTCAGAACATGCGACTAACGGTGAAAAATGGTTTGAAATTGATTCTTAGGAGTATTGTTTAAATCAGGAAAATTACTCATACTGTTACATCAATTGATAACTACAACATCTTTGTGCGTAAAAAAATACCATCATTTCTTTTGAATAGTTATAACAAATATATCGAAAAAAATTTAGTATACGTTTTTCTCTCACAATATCAATGTCATGTGTTTGTTTTTGTAATGAACAACAATGACTGTCTAATTCTAAATAATATGCATTAATTATTTTTCTTAATACTATGTATACTCGTTAAAATAAAATAAATTTTGTAATACCGCCATTTTCGATAACTGCACCATGCTTCTGGAAATTTAAACTTATCGTTGACAAGAATAAGTGCATATTTACATCGATAGTGAACCATTGTTCAGTTTTGATCGACTGGGGAACGCCCGTTCGGTTTTTATTTTTACATATGGTGTCCTCTTAGCGAACAAGATGTACTATATTTTGTTCAAACGAAATTCGTAGTGTTTTAAATTTTGGTGTACGACTTAAAAGATTCACGCATATTGTTTGTAAGATAAGTACCTGTATATAAAAGGGTAATTTAATTTATATCGTTCCTAGTTATTATCTTTTTGGATAATTTAAAAGTAGACTAAGTGCGATTACGAAAGTTGAGTACAATATTGAAATATGTTATAGATTAAGAAATAAAAAAGGCGTAGTGGAACATTTTCCACCTCTTTCTTCCGAAGTATGTGAAAATTACTTTTATAAGTATTTTATGACACTACCGAATCCTAATAGTGTTCAGTTGTGTTATCTCTATCTAATCCGAAGTACTCACTCAAATCGACTTTATTTAAAACAAAAAAAACCTTTTTACCTAAAAGTTTTTTAATAGTGAAAAAAAATTTGCTATTCTGTCAGCTTTTGCTGACCGCACTGATGTGGTGTAAACTCCAAATACAATTTAAAAATTATGTAAGTGATCTATATTGTATTGGAATTCAATTTAATATCAAAAATCTGTGTTATTTCTTGTTCTGTACACTTTTAACCAATAAATAATCTATTACTATATTATATTGTGATGTAAATTTATTGATTTCCAAAAGATAGATAATCCCAGTTGTTATTTATGTCAGATTGTTCATCAGA
The DNA here is from genome assembly GCA_005406025.1 of Eumeta japonica. Classification (NCBI taxonomy): domain Eukaryota; kingdom Metazoa; phylum Arthropoda; class Insecta; order Lepidoptera; family Psychidae; genus Eumeta; species Eumeta japonica. The sequence continues at coordinate 82,251 of BGZK01002011.1, forward strand.
TTTGTAGTTTTACTATACATCATAATAGAACACAATAATATTATAAATCAATTTTATGTAAAGTTTCTACGCGTAACCTCTTGAATAACTACGTGGCTAGAAAATTAGAATAATTATTCTTTATGCATAATATGCACTAAAGAAGAGTAAACGGCCATTAGCTCGAGTCGGTTATTGCAGGCCATGCGCAACTTATTGCACATAACGAGCTTTGACGGTTGTAAAATAATTTGTTTATACGTTCATTATTATGCGCACTGTCCGTTTTGTATAATGTTAAAGGCTGAGATGATCACATCTCAATAAAATGAAAATGGAACTGGTAATGGAAGGTGTGTGGAGGCAAATATAGAAATTAGACATACGTTGAAAATTATTCATAGTTTCTTACATGGTTAATCTAAAATAACTTGTATTTACTGTATACGCTCAAGACATGTATTATTCTAATTTATTATTTTTTTTTTAAATATGCCGAATTTGCACTGGCCATTTTTTTAAGCTAAGCGAAATCACTTAAGAAAATTTTCATCATTTAATAATCTTATTTAAGAGAGTTATATACGACTAATAGGGCAGCTTTATACAAAACTTGGATCGATACCGTAGGGGTTAAGTGGTCAGAAACTACGGCTTTCGGATCCTTACCGAACACCTTTGCAGGTGGATGATACGAAGCTGACATACTCTGTATGTAGCGCAGGATGTTGGCCGATGATCTCAGTGCACCTTGTAAGACAAACAGGATATTATTAAGCTCTTTTGCAAAACATTACAAACGCAAACGAAACGATGAAAGGATTTCTTTATTTAGAAAGGATGACGCGAAAATTTCAACTTCAACTTGAATGCTATTAATATGTTACTTCAAAATGAAAGGTCGTTAAGTTCGATGTCAACAAAACTTAGTTACAGGCAGTTGCAACCGTTACAAGTCTACGCGTTCGTGTTTAAACCTGAAAAGCAACAGCCATTCGCGCCCAAGGTGAGGTACGTCGGCGCAGACAGCAGCGGCCGCTACGACCCCAGCGGGGACAACCTGGGCCGCTACGACCCCAGCAAGGACAACCTGGGCCGCTACGACCCCAACGACGCCCGGTCCGGTCATTACGTTCACGACGGTTCCGGGGCGTACGCGTGAGTTTATTTATGAAATTACTAAATCAATTGAAGTGGGAACTTCTTTAGCGCCGTTGCGATTTGGAACTAGCGACACTTAAAAGAGAAACGTGTGTGTGCACCTATAGGATTTGGCCTGCTAGAGAATGAAATAGAATACAGGTATATAGTGTTTTCTACTGTCTTCGTCTCCTTTTTGTGCGGTAGCCTTCCCAATCTTACCTATCGAGCGTTGTGTGTGCTTGTGCGCGTCTGTGTATTACGAAACCGAGGGAAAAGGCATCATAGCCCGGGATGGTGTATTCGTTGGTCGTTGACGAGTATCGTTTCTGTGAATATTTTTATCACTTTAAAAAAGGATTTTCTAAGGTTAATTTTGTGAAAGTTTCACTTTTACCGCGTCTCAACTGCACACATTTTTTTTTATTGAATTTACTATTTAATGAAATGAATACTAAAACAATTCAAGTTACCTATTTACCTGATTAAGGGATAACTTACTTCACCAATCGCTTCATATTTTTTTCTTTCGCCTTTAACAAAAAGCCGTCGAGTTTGTTTTTAAAAAATAAATTTAAGAGAATGACTTTATCCTCTGTTCGCTTTTCAATTACCGGTTATTTAATAATTTACTATGCAGTTGAATATATTGTCAAACAGTGTATTAAAAGTCCGTAAATATTGTCAGTTGATATGATCTGATGTTGACTTGATCTGATTTGACAATAACAGCGGCGGTCACGGTGACCGTGGCGAAGCGGGCGGCTTTTATACGGGGTTCGGCACCAGAGGCGGTCCGGGCGGAGCGTACACCGGCCAGGGCAGCCGCGGCGGACCCGGAGGACCCGGCGGACCCGGCGGACCCGGTGGGCCGGGCGACGGCTACACCGGCGAAGCCGGCAAATACAAGCCCGGCAACAGCGGAGCTTTCAAGTAAGTAAAGAGTTTAAATTATTCCACTATGTTGTAAACGAGCCCCTATAGTTTTGTTTACGGTTGCTAGAGGTAGAGCCTTGAAGGGTTAGAGATTTAATAGCGAGTACATATGGAAACAGTGCATATGGAAATTATAAATGACTAGTAAACGGTGATTTAGCAGCCGCCCTGTGGAAACAGTATATCAATGTTTTCGATGAGGCATTATGTATAAAGCACATATTTGCATATAGATTGCAATACTTAGTGATTTATTAAACACGGACCCGTAACACGGGCCTGTAAGGTATTTCGTTGTCAGTGGTTGTCACTCCTCACGCTGTGATAACATCGTGACAATTTCATAGATTTTCCATTACCGAAGTTTCAGCGTTTCCTTTAGTAACATGGGGGATATATCGCTAACTATATGTTTTCTGATGTCCTCTAAACTTTTTTGTCTTATCCTTCACCAGTCTTTTTTTAGAAATTCTTCTCAATGGAAATTTTCTATTCAACTTTGCCTAATCGACACATCCCTTGTAAATATCTAAATGTGCATGTGTAAAAAAATCACCTCAATCAACTACATACCCACGATCTGATTTAAAAATCAAGAGAACAATAAATCTTAATTCACTCACCATGTAACGTGTTAACAATATCTTAAACATTTCCATAAAATTAAAGACGGAATTAAAAAATAATTTCGAGCGGCATAAAGATACATCTTGTAACGTTCGTGAATTCATCTTGTAATATATATATGGATTACATACGGCTTGTTATATATTCAAAAGTTTCTATTTGAAAAACCGTTTCAATGAATAGCGTTTTTTATTAATTTTATGTAGTCAAATTAAAAAAAGTACTGAACAATATGTTTATGACATTTTTTAAATAAATAATTTTGACCTTCCTTTCGTCTCTAGTGAGATAGCAGATTGCCTTTGGTAGATTTCGATGCAAAATTAAAAAAAAATGTTATGGTCGTACAGAAAGGTTAATAACTGTCAAATTGATGATTAACCTTTAAATTTTGAAGTTGAAAAATGAATTATGCAACTAGCATTCGTGCAAAGACAACTATTTCGAAACTGTTAAATAATCAAACAACGGTAAGAAAGAGAGAATTAGTTTTACTTTAAGTTAAACCACTTTAAGTACAGCGCCTTTTTTATCACATTCATATTTTGATTGTGAAGAAATCACTTTTATTTATTATTGCCAATGATGACGTAATCATTTATATAATTTAATAATTAATTGAAGTCAAATTAAATGTTGCAATACCGAAATCTTTTAATTATTTTAAAATAATAATCTATATTTTCTTAAATTTGATTTGATTAATCTATTTAAATGGTAGAGAGAGCGTGATAATTAAAAAAAATAGAGTAATAAATTAAATAATATTCTTTAATCTGGATACAATAGATTCTATAGTAGCCAGTCAAGAAAAATAGCTTTTCCAAAAATTTCATCCCTTGAACAATCCCTGCAATTATTTCTAAAATTAGTTAAAATAAAGTTCAAATATCATTATAGAATAAGGTACTATAACCTTTCCTCATTATCTATATTTAGTAAAGTGTTAGTTAAATAATGTTTTTAGATTTTATTTTTATTAAGCACAAAATAAATCTATTACCACCGGTTGCTTTTTTTTTATTTTTAAACGCAACAATGTATTCACATACAACCTAGGAATATTTATACTGTGACAAATTTTAATCACTCAAATCTATAATTCTTGATATTGAAGTTGAGAACACTTGCATGACAAATATATTGCTAAAATAATATCTCAACTCAGCCGTGTCCTTAAAATCGTAACGTCAGCTTGCTTGGACCATTCGGTATCATTCCAATATTACAGAGTTTTCACTCGTTTTGAAATAGGAATCAATAATTTTAATTATAACATATTTATTGTCATTTCATATAACGTTTTATAAACGCACAAAAAATATTTGTGTTTCTTTCGAGTTTTACTCAATTCTCTGTTATTCAAATTTACAATATAAAATATCCATATTCTAGAAAAAGGTGTTTAATAAATATTAGAAAAAGT
>BGZK01002012.1:0-86288 GCA_005406025.1 Eumeta japonica
GCCAAATTTTATGTTAAAGGAAAATAAGTTAGCGTAGACGTAGAATAGAGAGCAACTATAAACCTAACTCTAAGGTTACGGTCGGTCTTCCTTATGCGGACGCGGTTGCGGTTTTCATCCGCATGGTCACGTCCGCAAATCGCTGCGGAAGCTGTTCGATGCGGAGCTCAGCGGATGCACGCGTGTTAAACCTCGGTGTTAACTACTCGAAAGTTCAATTTAGTTTTGATAGTAAGCGATGAGATCTGCTCGCAAAAGATAAAGGATAAAATGCAATAGTTTCTTAAGATTTTATTAACGTTTTATTTATATTTGTATTTTTGTATGGCTGTTTTTATGAATTTAAAAAAAATGGAAAATCTTAAAGTGCGGAACTAGTATTTTTTTTTAATTTTGACAACTTAATATAAGTATGTATATTATTGGAGGTTAAATTAAACAATACGAATAACAATATTTTTTTGAATTCCATACTTTTTCCTACTTAATTTTTTTAGTAAGACTGGATGATTAGAAAAAGTATGATTAGTAAAAGCTATTAATAAAAATATTTTAAAGTAAAAAAATGAAAAGTGGTAAAGTGCCTTCTATTACAACCCAATTTGTTCGAAATAGATGAATGCGAAGAAATATATTTACTTACTAATAGAGGTCGCTACTATTCGTGAGAAATCCCATATGTTGGTCTATAATTATATTCTTAATGACACTGAATTCGAGAAGCATTTTAAATAGAAAAGTATTTGCTATAACTCTAGACCTAATAAAAAGTGCTAATTTTATGAAATTTTTCACAACTGGTCGTGTTTTTTACAAGTCTCGTGGTTGAGCGACGGGATCGGTTTTTTAAGCTGGTTTGATGCTTTTTCGTATCTTTTTTATATATATGTATTAAAGCCAATAAAATTAATCTTCATTGAATTATCTGCACTGTGGTATACAAATTTCTCCGAGTACAAAGAGCATAAATAGTTGCTGTCAAGAGGTTAAAAAAAAATTCAATCGTAAAGCACTTTCCAATTTTGTCGCTCGCGTGGACTTACACTTTACAGGGAATCCCCTCGTCTAAAATATTGAGCGGTATCGTTTTCAACTGGGATCTCGAGCTGCAACGTGCTCTCTATTTGAATTCCGAGTTTGTTTCAAACTCCGTTCCTATATCGAATGCGCTGCTAAAATCACATTCTTGTATTGCGATTCCGGTTTACATTCCTGTATTTTGATTGCGGATCCCATTCTTGTATTTTGATTCTGGATCCCATTCTTATATGTTGATTCCGGTTTCCATTCTTGTATTTTGATTACGGATCCCATTCTTGTATTTTGAATCTGGATTCCAATCTTATATTTTGATTTCGGTTTCCATTCTTGTATTTTGATTACGGATCCCATTCTTGAATTTTGAATCTGGATTCCAATCTTATATTTTGATTTCGGTTTCCATTCTTGTATTTTGATTACGGATCCCATTCTTATATTTTGATTCTGGATCCCATTCTTATATTTTGATTTCGGTTTTCATTCTTGTATTTTGATTACGGATCCCATTCTTGTATTTTGATTCTGGATCCCATTCTTATATTTTGATTCTGGATCCCATTCTTATATTTTGATTTCGGTTTTCATTCTTGTATTTTGATTCTGGATGCCATTCTTATATTTTGATTCCTGATTCCATTCTTGTATTTTAATTCCAGTCGATTCCTATTCCAACGTCGCTCTCGATTCCGAACACAACCTCTCTCCTTTCCATGCCAGTTTCCCTGTCTATCCAATTCGAAGTCTCAATTTCGTTTCCGGCCGCAGTCCGTTTCGCGCCGTTGAGTCTTCGCACGATCAAACATCCGTAAGGTGCTTTGTTAAGTTTATTTAATATAAATTTATTGGTGCGTTCGCAAAAAAAAAACGTACACAAAATTCGATAACAATATCCATAAATATAAATATTAATTTCACCAACTCTACCTATTTTATGATCGGGACATCGACACTTCGATCTTTATCGAAGCGCGTGCGAAAGTCAAAATTTAAAATACGATAAAGCGGTCCATTTGCAAACGGCTAAAAGAAAATGCGAAACGTATAAGCTGCTTGATGACAAAGAAATCTTTTCCTTTGAAACGATGCTTCAAATTAAATCTCTGTAATTATATAAAAGACCGGCCTGAATAAACATGCCCAAGGATTTCGATAGGACAGGGGCGACAGTCAAATGCGTACGCAGGGTTCCCTAGTATATTTTTTTCGCCAAGGAGAAATATAATACAATAATTTTGTATTTCCAATTATAAAATGTGTTTGCCCGCCAATTATACTTCGATCCAATACACAAATTTTTATTTCCAATCCAATATTTACAAAAAAAATACTAAAGAACGCTAATGAAATTAAGTTACAAAGAAAGAAATACATTTTTTTTTTAATTTAAATTAGGTAATTAATAAACTATCTATCAAACTATATACTAACTTTCTTATTAATAGTACGTTGGGATTCATAATATATCTTACAATATTACAACAAAATATGTATATATTTTTTTAATATAATTAATGCAAACATTTTGTCACTGAATCACCAAAAATAAAATATACACTGCAATACAATTCAATAAACTGCAGTAGAAAAAATTAAAAAATATGACACTGGAAAATTTCGGAATTCTAGTTACACCTCATAAAATAATATATTATAAATAATTATCGTAAGCTGCCGTTCTACTTTTGTAATTTATTGGTATTTTTATAAGATTCTACAGCTTCCTTCAGAGACGTGCGGAACCCCTAAAAATACCAAGTTACTGCTGCGTTAAGACACGGGTACCTCCCCTAATGAGCTCATTAAGCGAGGAGCCTGAATTTCAACATTATTCACGATGTATCTTATTGTTCAACTCATAATGGACTCACTAATGGGAGAGGAAAACAAAATAATTCATTTCATTTATTTCTTTACATTATCTAGGATTGAAATGACGAAATAATGAAATAATAAAGAATAGCAATTATTTTTTAAATAAGTGGAAGTCCTGAAATACCACATGCCGTCTATTATACATCAATGATGAGATGTGCTAAGATTATTTATTTTTTAAATATATTTTAGTGTGTTATATTTATATAAATCAAAATCGAATTAAAATTTTCAATTCGGTGACGCTTCGTCTAGTTTTTAAGTTAAATATTTATATTATACCACAAAAGATGCTTTGTTAGGTTAGGTTAGGTCAGATCTTAATCTCTCCACCGCTGAGTAATACCTTCCCTCAATCTCCTCATTTAAGATTGAGGGATTTGGATCTTCATATTCATTTCCTTCAATCCGTTCACGCTGGTGCAGTATGAGTTGAGTCTGCTGACGGTCTATGTGACCAATATGACAACAATATTTTGAACCGACGGCGCAATGTACCCTCCCAAGCACCAATCGGATGTTAATTAAGTTAACTATACATTGGTCAACTAGCCTATGGTCGAAATCGAACCGGTAACCAATGCTGTTAAAGCGAAACTCTTGACCGCAGATCCAACAAATTTTGTGTTTTGAATTCATTAGAAGGGGCATCGAATTGATTGAATTAAACTATCACCCGAAACAGGACGATTCACCACGTACTTTCGGACAAAAGAATATGACCAGGCTCACAAAAATATAAAATCATTATTAAGTCATCGCTAGGGGAAAAAGAGTGTCTTATAAAATTTGAGAATATTTAGACAATAAATATTTATGAACACAGCCATGTCGACTTCTTGCGGATTTGTTTCTTAATGTGATGATTGTGAGCTACCGTCAAGTTTTTCCCTCGTTTTTGTGAGAAAAACCTGCATTCCGAACATTTGTTAAACAGTAAATTGTAAACTACTAAAATACTGCTTCGTACTTCTCAATATAAATCTGGGTAATAAAGATATTTTTAAACTTGTATAAATATGCACTTAATTATATTTTTACGTATTTTTTTACGTTTTCTCTATGTTCATATTCAAATTATCAATTTTTTTTTTAATGTACAAACATACACATTAGATTACTTCCTTCGTCCGAGACAATATTCTTTTCTACTACACCGTATGGCATCGAATCTAGAAGGACGCAAAATTAAAATTCAACTCTAATAAATTCCGAGTACCTTAAAAAAATCTGAAAGAATTCTACGGAAAACCTGCAGCGCGAGGGAAAATGTCGTATCAACATATTACGGGAATTCCCCTCGGGGATTTGCGACGTGAAATGCCTTAATCTCGAGTATTTAAACTTTCGAGGTTTGCAGCGCCCCCTTACCCCTTAAAAATGTTGGAATTTCGACGACTCAGATAATGAAGGGAAGAACCTGAAATTATCAAGGCTCGAGGTGTTTCAGGAGCGGCGACGGTCGAGCGGTAAGCTTGGAGCTTTGGAATCGAAAGGTACCAGGTTCGAAAGCTCCATTAATTTAACAATGATTTTTTGATTGGAGTTAAAGAGTTCTGGTGGCTTACTCCCACCTATACCCCATCCATCAGTACGATTCCCTCTCTATTAGATATCCTATTTCCTCGCAAGAAGCTGTCGATGCACCGGTGACTCGTCTGCGGTTACGAGGATCCGTGGGCGGCTGTGACCATCTACTCTTTGATGGTCTGCCTGCTCGGTTTCCACTCTTTCCACGAATATGCCAAAAAAAAAAATAACAGGCTAAGTTGTCGGATATTTTCATCATATCCGTGATCATCCTCAACTACTCGCAGTTCACTGCGTCAGAATGAAAGGCCTAAGTCTTGGAAATGCAATAAGAAGACTGTGCTAAACTTCTACATCAGGCTGAAGCGAAAATCACACATTTGCGGAAAACACTGAAATATTCGCTTGTTTCAAAAAACTTTTTTTATTTTTGATGTTATACATTGCTCGGCTTTTTGAGGAGTTTTTTTTTTTTGTGTGCAGCCGAAATTGGACAGAATGAAGTCAGCCACATCAGAAATAACAAAATTGCGGTAAAGAGTACCTTATCAACTCATTACAATTCATAAATATTTCATAATCAATGATTTTAAATAGAAATTGAAAACTCATATCTCCATTCTTCTATGGACAAGAACGAAATCGCAATTTCCGGTCCGATAAGGCAACGTCCTTAACCACTGAGCCGACGCCGCCGCTGTTGACCTAAATCAAACTAAACACCACCGGTTACGTGCTTCAAGGAAGATGTTAAGCTCTCGGTCACGGACGCCGACCTAGCAGACCCCGACCGACAATTGATCGGCGTGTAGCTCTTGGGGCCCACGATCTTAAACAAAAAGTTTGCGGGATCGTATGGCACAGCAGTGGAATAAATTGAAATCCCATGCAATGATAACAACAATTTTATGTAAGCCGGTGATGGATGGGGGACGGTTATTCTTAAAAATACTCGTAAGACTCGTTGTAACCTAATTTAATACGTAATTTATTAATTTAGTTATATGGTATGTAATAGTTAGTAGTTTTGTAATTATCTTTAATAGATTTTTTAAACGTTTGTTCATAACAATTTGATAATGTCGCCATATAAATAATACTAATAAACTTTAAAATTAATATATGAAAACTTTGAATAGTTTTAAATATTAAATTATAATTTTATTAAGATTGATAAAAGTTTTAGTAATGTTCATAATTAGAACAATTTTCGCCAATGTACCAGAACTAGTTATGAATACAACGAAGATCGTATCGTTTGATTAAAATTTTATCTATTGTATGTAACAATTGTTCAAATCACTTCAAAGAATTTAACTTCTAAAATGTGTACATATGATGTTTGATTTAAAATATCGAAACATTTCATTTTTTAAAGCTCGGTTGCGTGCGCAGTAGGACAATCTTTGTAATAAGTTATTAATACTTTCCGATTAAATTCTAAATCCATTCCTAGGTCAATCTATTACTATTGCTAATCTATAGGTTCTACAATCTATTGGAAGAAAGACGTAAAATAAAAATTGCGTTTTTTACGAAAAACCTGCGTTTGTCATGAGATACTGAAAGAGCGTAAATATTTTTTATTGAAATTAATTTATAGGGTTCTGTACAAAAAGTTAAAATCAGAATTCTTATTCTGCCCGATTTCCCGTCATCTTTTTCGAATATCAACCGTTTTTCAAGTCGTTGATACCTTTTTCAATCGACTTCAAATTCTCCGCAGTTATAAAAGCTACTCGCCGGCACCGATTTAAAACGAAAGTATTGCATATTTAATTTTATGCACAAAATTTACCAAATTTTGAAAAAGTGTTCCCTTTTTGGTTTGTGTGCAGAAAAAAATATTTTTGGTATAGGGATCTTAAATATATTGAAACTAATGCATAAAATTAAAACATAATATTTATCAATTTTATGCATTAATTTTGGAATACTGATCCTTTTATTTTTCAAGATTGAGAAGTAATTCAATAATATATCTATAATAATCAATAAATATATTATTGATTATTATAGAATATCTTACCTTGTACATCACAGAAAAGAATGAATATATATATATGTGTGTGTTGTGTGTGTGTGTGTGTGTGTGTGTGTGTGTGTGTGTGTGTGTGTGTGTGTGTGTGTGTGTGTGTGTGTGTATCAATAATGAGACCTTCAAAACTATAGATCTGATTGACTTGCAATTTGGGATTTATTCTTTTCGAGACGTAGACGCTCACAAGAACGGGCTTCACGAAAATATTAATCAAAAACATTTTTCATCATTTTATGTCTAGACAGGCGAAGTCGGGGACAAAAGCTAGTGTACAATACAAAACCGATATACCTTCATGTGCCATCCGTCATTTAATAATACTTAGGCATACAATAATACAGATAGGCATGCGGAAAGTGTAGGAGGCCGCTCTTTACACGTAAATAAATTCGTTCAACGAAATGAAATAAAAGTAAAGAATTCCCCGCTCATGATGCGTGTGATAAAAGCTCGAATATAAAGAAATAATGAGATTTCTTTGCCTGAAATCTCTCCGGGGCCGGAACGTAAATTGTACGTCGTTATAGCGCGTAAAGGGCTATTTACACCTCACGGCAAGGGAGCGCGGAGTCAACGAGACGACCGTTTCGTATATTGTTCACGTTTTAGCGTTTTGATGATAGCTAGTCTAAAAGCTCGGATACGAATCTGTAGTATATTAAAATGATACACTTAAGTGATCCGACAGTCAATTTGTAACAATTATAATTTTTCTTGAAAAAAACAAACTATATAGCGAATGTGTGAAATGGAATGTGTGGAAAATTATTCTGTGATGATGTAACTCTAAGCGGTTAAAAATTAAAAACCTAAGTTACAGACAAATATATATATATATGGCTCAGTTAAGACTTACATGTCTTATATTAACTCCCATAAATAATTCAATACCATATGGTATGATTCATAACAAAACACCGTTGCATTTATTATTGCACAATTCTTAATGTGAAGCATTTGAGTGAGATTTATGATCGAAAACTTCTTTAAGCGCACTGAACACCTTATTTTTTAATGAGACTAAACCGTCACGCGCGGTTATGTAACGTTCTTTAGGGTAAAATCGGTTTGAATCGACTAAGAGGGCGAGAGAGATAGTCAACGCGTCACTGCCATACTCGCTCGGCGAGCGTTACACTAGAGAGTATGACGCATTGGTCACATTCAGTATCGACATAAGCACGGTCTGTGCAGAACCAATTTATATAATACGCTATTTAATATTTTAATATTATACGCATATGTATATATGTTTAATGTGACAAAACTCGATGTGTGTGTATATTATCTATCGTCATTAGAAATAGTGTTGTTAGTATCACAAGACGGACACTTGCTGTGTAACTAACAACTAATCAGTACATGTGATTCGTCTTTTAAGAAAGAAATTAAATGTATCCATTCGACACAAGAAGCGATTGAACTATAAAGTTTAACCAGTTCATATCCCAGTATTTGGCGTCCGTTGATGCCTCTCTTTAACTCATTCAATCTTCCTTTTAAACTCCTGAAATTTAGCTCATCCATATCAAAACAAGATCTGCTCTTCTCGGAAGAAATTTTACAAATTGTCAATGATCCTAAATGGAGACTTCAAAGTCGATTTCACAAGAAGCAAACCAAAGCCGTTTGTGGATTTTTTGAAATAGGACATCAGGTTTGGATATTTAGAATGATTCTATTGAAAGCGCAACAAAATATGGAACAGCGATTGAAGGAGTTTTTTTTAGACATTTTGTAAATCTTCAATCAAAAATATTCATTTCATATTTTAGTCAGCAAAAACCCAACATTTCATTTTTAGAGTACAATACAAATGATGATCTGTCAGAGAAAAAATTGCCAAACATTTACCAATACACAAATAATATTATGTATATTGTAAATGTTATTACTTTATGAGTAAGGAATAAAAAAATAGTAGTATTATGTGTTACTAATCCTCGTCTTAATGAAATTTTCACTTCTGTCGTGTGGTGTTAAGCACATACCTATTTTTGTTCCGTCTCTTGTCAACAACTATTTCCGTTAAGCTGATCCCAATTCTAATAAGATTAAATTCATCATTACCAAATAGATATAGAAAAAAAAAAATGAAAGTAAAATCATTTAATTTGTAACAACTTAATATTAGCTCAAAATTTTTTATAAGCCTATCTTCTATTATGCTACGCATAATAAATATATAAAACTTCATAAAGAATTTAAAATACATATTGAATAGATAAACGTATATGTATATTATAAATTCGGCAGTGTGTTTGTCCTTCAATAAAGCTACAATCACGGAACGGAAACTAATCAAATTTCGCATAGAGGTAGGTTATGATCTGAAATAGGAATACCTTTTTTATGCAAATATGTATTTGTGTATAAAAATGGCAACTGAAAACTAGGAGAAAATTTACATCATAAAATAAGACAATATTTATTACACTTTTACGATAACGGAAAGCAGCTAGTATATATGTATGAATATGCTGGATTACAAATTGTTTTTTTTGTCATGTAAATGACACTTACGTCTTTTTGTTAGGAAGCGGAGTTTTTCGTTAATAACTGAAAAACAGTATATTCTATCACGTTCAAGAGAATTTTCGTTGAAAATACTTATTAAGCATTAACGTTCTTACTTTTTTCATATTTTTTGGACATACAGTTTAGAAAATAGAGGGGATCGGGATAATTCTGTAACTTTCAGAGCGATTATTTCCAAAATAATTCACGTAATTAGCAAAATAGCTTAAAAATCTTAAAGCGTTTTTTTTTAAAAACTGTCGAAATATGTGCCGTGCCACTCGTTAATATTTGTTGAAAAATATTTTTTTCAGCTTTTCTTACATGTATGTTGTGCCCTTTCGCCACCTAGAAAAATGTATTTTTATTATTTAACCACTTAACTAACTAGTGGCTTATAAAAGACACATACACTATAAATTTCACAAATACACGTCTTGCAGCGTTTAAATAAAATGCCTATGACAATCGGACAGATAGACGGGCGGGCATGACGAAACTATAAGGGTTCCTTTTTTGCCGTTTTGGCTCAAAACTTTAGAAAAAGGAAAAATGAATATTAAATCGCAACGGATGCAAATCTGTAAGTCAAACTGGACATTGTTTCGAAACCCGATACAAAAAGTAAAATATTTGGTCTTATAAGAACAATAATGGAGACATATTAACTTTTGCCAAACATTTGTAACAATCATCACCATAAACTTGTAACAATCACAAATGTAATGTTTTGCATTTGTGTGAGAAAGGCTTTGAAATCAAACGTTTTAAAATCGTTTTAAATTTTAAAACATAAAGATCAGGATATTATGTTTAATGACCAACTTAATACTTACAAACCGGTGTTATTGAACGATTGTCGGTGATAATTTGGGTAATGATTTAGTGATGATCAGTCGGTAAGCACGTCTATTAGAGAATGTCTGTGATTGCTGGTGGAGTGGCTTCTGTCCCACTTTACGTACCACTCACTGTATGACTGCAAGTCACGCGACGTGCTTGGGAGCGCATCTGTTGGCAGTTTCAACACTCTTGATGCCCTGGTAGATATGACTGCCTGCATGCTCCTGAAGATGTATCTAATTGGCATGAAACGTACATGGAAATTTTATATATTTAATTGACTTTGAAAATAAATGAAAAAATGACACTTGCATAGATGTTCGATATCTCTTGAATCAATATTAATTTTTGCATATGAGGATTCGTAGTGGAAAGAAAGGTTCCAGGGTCAGTGATGGGTTACATTCTACATATTACTACCTGTCACAGGCTTCAGGGTCTTAATTTTAATTTTAGTTCTACATTCGACTTCAATCTCAGTCCTATTTTCGAGTTCGATCCTCGCCGGTCTCTACTCGCGATTCTACTTATAGTCGTGTTTGCATTTCGTTTTTCGTTATCAATCCAATTTGAACGAACATGATAATAAAATTTAGGCTACACTACTTGGGAATAGTGCGGCAGTCTATGAGTAAAAGATTTTTTAGAATCTAGCAATAGCATCATAGCAACGTACTCCAATAAATCAACAAGGCGTGTATTTTGCGCACACACACACACACACATGTATATATAATTTTATTTATGGGATGTAGCAATAATGTTAATGATAGAATTTTCGGAATCGGATCAGTATATTCAGAGGTTATTCCTTACATCTAAATTAACAAATTCATAAACTTTACCTGTATGTTATTAATATATAAAAATAACAACTAAATACTTTTTTTGGTTTGAAACAAATAGCAGGAAATTGAATGACAAGCTTTACATAAACAATTTATTATCTAAAACCATAATGAAATTAAATTATCACACGCTCCCGCTCACGCATACGCAGACATAAACATACACACACACGAGATTATATAAAAACAAATTAATCTGGGTACTAAAATACAAAAATGTTTTATGGTTACAATACAATGTATCTAAATCACATCTAAATCTTAATTTTCGCGATCACATTTTTTGACGGTACATTAATTTTCACCAAGATCGGTCACACCATTCTCAAGTTACAAAGCAATAGACCAAAATATAGACATATATTTTGTCTAGTAGCTAATCATTTGTGCAATCACAAAGCAAGTCATAAAACGTATATTAATCACGTATGAAATTGACAAAAAACACATAAATATTTACAGACAGAGGCTTCAGATTTACATGATTACATCATATTATATCTTATCCCATATACTGATCACCCGCTTCACAGCACTCGCAGCGATGCCGTCGGCACTGAACCGGTTACGCGCCTACCGACGCAATCGAACGGTTGTCGGAACGTAGCGTCAAAAAGGCCCCCCAGGCTGACGGAACAAGATCAGCTCTCTGCGTAGGAAACCATAAGCTTACAGCTGACTCTGGAAATTATTAGAGTTATATTTTACGACTTCAGTTTAAGGGGGCAAGTAAAATGCCTCGATATAAATCCACTACATACCCTGCCCGAGGGGACACTTATTCCACTTTTTTTTTTCTGAGAAATTTCAGAAAAGTTTGTTTTTACTTGCAGCACGTTTTACTGTTTCGACAATTGAGCTGGTGACGCGAGACTGAAGTCAGATATTTTCATGTTACTGAAGCATATAATTTTCAATTGATAGCTCGTCGAACATTAACTTGCGTATTACATAAAGGAAATTTAAAATATCTTATGGTTTTTTAACTGACAAATAATTAAAAATCCAGAACAGCTATTGAAGCTATTTTCAACCACCGGACCAGGTAAGTGATTTGTTACTTTATGGGTAATTTATTACTTCCTTAAGCTAATTAAGGTAGAAGAAAAATTCTAAGCTCATTTACAATGAAAAAATAAGAAGCATTACTGCCAGAAAACGCAATATGAAACAGGGATTTTTAGGCATATCTATTTAAAAAAAAATCCGCCCAAGTGCTAGTCGGACTTGCGCACCGAGGTTTCCGCACTACAGTACGATATATTAGGTCGGAGAAATTTTTTTTTTCATTTTTTATAAGTAAAAAGTTGCAGCAAAATTTCTTTGGTTGTGCTGTTTGTATCTGGCTAGTTTTGATACCATTAAATAGATGACATTTAAAAAAAATAAGAAGGAAAAATAAAAACGATGTCCCGCCATTTTTCTATTGTTTTTCTGCCAACCAAAATAAGTAAATCTAACATAGAAATTCGATACATTATGACGTTTTATTAGAAGAAAGGAAAAAATCGACGTAAGCTATGAAAAAAAATTGTAATATATATCTGGTTCAAGAGTTTGTTTTTCGGTAATTTTGATGTTAAAGATGAACATCGCCCTGGTCGACTTGTTACGGATAAAGACGATGCTATTTTAGAAAAATTAAAACAAAATCGGCACATCACTTCTTACGATACGGCTGAAGAGCTACAGATTGATCATTTAACAGTTTTAATCCATTTGAAAAACACTGGATATATAGAAAAGGTTGACACTTGGATCCCAAACGAGTTCACTGAAAGAAATTTATTAAATCGTGTATTCATTTGCGATTCTCTAGAAACGTAATGACACCGAACCACTTTCGAAGAGATTGGTCACTGATAATCTTATACGGGTTACTCACGACGAGAACGTGCGCAAGAGTTCATGGTCAAAAGGCAAGTGATCCCCATAAACTGTAGCGAGACCCGAATTGACACGCAATAAGTTGATGCTATGTGTATGGTGGCATTGGGAGGGCATTATTCATTATTTGCTTTTACCGCCGGGCAAAATCATCAATTCTGATCTTATCTACCAACAGCTGATGAGACTTAAGCAAGAAGTATATAAAAAACGGCCGGAATTTATCAAGAGAAAAGGTGTGGTTTTTCACGACAACACACATCATCTTCACCAGCCAATCATCAAAATGGTTGGAGTTAATGTATCCATCATAAAACCCTGACTTTGCACTCTCAGAAACTTCTGGAGAGACCGAAATAGGTGAAAAACTAGTTTCGGTTTCTCAGAATGTTTTAGATGACGTTAGATTAACATCAAAAGAGAACTGTCAAAACTACTTGTCACAGTTTTTTGATCAGAAGTTCCAAAAATTTGTACAGCAATGGGATTATGTCCCTACCTACAAAATGGCATATAATAACATATATACTATAACTATATGTAAATAAAATATTTTGAAAAGTTATCTTGAACTTGAATATAAAATACGCAAAAACTTTTTCCACGACCTCATATTTGTGTTCAATAATAAAAACAAATTATTTTCAATCATTCATTTGCGGATTCTTAGCACGATATTCACTTACAAGTGTGATAATAATAATAATAACTAACTAATTAATCTTAGTTATTTTTTGTTTGCACTATAATCAAGCCAAGTTTGTCGTTTGTATATATTACCGATTTTACAATAGAGAAAAAATAAGAAAAATAAAGTTATACCCACTAAGTATGCACTCGCGTACTTGGCGATTATCAGTTTATACTGGACATTAAAACGAACCGTAACAAAGCAAACTTCAAACTTCTTATAGGTTTTTCTGTAATCTATAAGTAAATAACCATCGTATTTATTTTTTTCATGATTTTATGGGCTACAGTTTCAGACATAAGGGGAATGGTCAATTTTCATGTATTTACTTATATGGATTTAAAATTATTTACTTTAATATTTTAAAAAAATGGTACAGATTACAAGATTGTTTATTTAATTGTCTCGTTTAAAATATGAACTTTATCGGTTAAGTAGATTCAGATCAAATTGACTGTGACAGATGAACAGATAGACAAACAAGTGATACCATAAGGTTTCCGATTTTTTTTTCATTCGGAGGTACGGAACCTTAAACGTTAAAAACAATAAGTTTTAATTTAACTTCAGTAACTATGAATATTTTTTCTGATAGCGCGAGTACTAATAAAGAAATGTAAGTTCTTTTCGTTCTTATATCTGAACAACTAATTAAGTACGTCATGGGATGGAAATTTGAAGGTCGTGAAAACTGTTTGTCGTTTTAGAAACTAAAGCCCGTGGTGGCAGAGATTAATATAGTTTAGCACTCCACACCTACGGCTGTGTGCTTTAAACTCACATTTGCAATAATTAACTGTTAAAGTTGAAAGCTGAACCCGTCGAAATACGTTGTTTCAGCTTCACAATTGACAGTTAACCGATAATCTTAGGATGATGTCGGAGGTGCGTGGGACCGCCTCTAAATGGTAATTTAACTCCCAAATCCGCGATTTTAGCATTTGTGACATTAACGGTATAGGTTGATTTTAATTTGAATATTTTCTTAATGATTTATAGTCATAGACAATAATTTGGATTTTTCCTCGCAATCCATTTTAGAAACTTGCAACATCTATGAAATTAAGAATCATATATTGCGCGTTTATCATAACTAACAACAAGCAGTCAGTTAATATTTGACTTTAAAGGCATTTTTTTTGAAGCAACAGTATTTGACAGTTTTGCTAAATGTCAAAATAAATGTTTTGTTTATAATCACTCCGGTACTAAAGTTAATACATTTAAATATATTTTGTATACCTTTACTTTATATATATGAATATACTGCATACACTACTAATAAAGCAAATAGATAATCTGTGCTATCTAGTCTTATATCCTAGTGGATGGATAGTTTATCATTATTTTCACAAAACTGTTGTCTTCTACTATCTACTGGCAAAATAGTCACCGAGGCTGCCTCAGCATATTTGAAAGATGACCGAAACCGACCAAGAAACTTTTCAAAACGACCGAAATTGATTTAGTGCATTCAAATATGTAGCCAAAAATTCGCACGGAATGGATCGGTCCAAAAAATAAGATTAGAGCTAATTACTGGAGAGGGGGCTAGCAAGAATTGATTTCGTTGAACAAATTATGGAATATTTTTGACTAACAAAAATATAATTAAATTTCTAAATCAGTCCAAAGTATGCGCTTGCAGAAATGTAATGTATGTAAAAAAAATGTTTATTTTTTTACATTCAGTTTACGGTAGTAATTACTTTTCACACACAAGGAGTCAAGTAGCACCTTTCTTAAAGGGGATATTAATATCCGGTATCATTTTAAGTTCAATATAAATCGAACATTAAGTTTTTCATACTGTTTTGAAATATTTAACCATTTTATACTTAATTTCAGATTCTATGTAACTTATGTGTTTACTCCCTTGATTACGTGGAAAATAAATGTATGTTATTTAAACATCGTTTCCTTTATGTACTTCAAATCCCTTTCCCATACTTTATATGGTCGATTCATCCCTGAATTATCACTCGTGTAAACTTAGCGAATGTCGAGTGGACTTCAACACGATTTCAACAATGTCGATCTCGATGACCTCAACATTAATACATAATAAGATTTAGATTAATTCATAGCGATGAATATGAATTTAATTGTTTATCGCGTGACCAGTTCGGTGCGCACGAGTCGAAATCTGATGCAAATACAGTGCGCTTGTCGGATAAAAGTTCTGTTACTGTAACGATAGCTAAAAAAATACTTGTACACACATTTCTCCTAATATAAGTACATATCTACTAAAATATAATTTTATTCATGTCTTCGAGCTCTATGGAAAATAAAGCCAGTCTTTAAAATTGTACGCTATAACAAAATGAGTAAAGACGTTGTATAAATTTCTTAGACATCTTAAATTTCATTTACGTAATTCGTAAGGTAATTTTCGACGAGCAATCAATTGAAAATTATATGCTTCAGCAACAGGAAAATATCTGATTTCAGTTTCACTTCGTCAGCTTGATTGTCGAAGTAGTGAAACATAAATACTTAACATAAATATTTTTCTGAAATTTCGTGAAGAAGAAAGTAAAATAAATGCTGCACCTAACATAAATATCTTTCTGAAATTTCGTGGATAAGAAAGTGAAATAAGTGTCCCCTTGGGTAGGGTATGTAGTGGATTAATATCGAGGCGTTTTACTGTTTAAAAGCTGATGTTTAATTGTTTGTTAGTTTGAAATGCATGAAAACTTTCCAAGAGCACATAATATTCAACATCATCTTACTATAGGATACTCGAAAAGCGTATCGTTTATTTGAGTATCACTCGAGGCGATTAAGAGGATGACAAAAAATAACTTCTTCGTAATTTTTTGGATCCATCAATCGCTGTTTCTCGAACAGAAGCAAAATGAGAACTCCTGTTCTCTTTTTCGGAAGACATTTAACAGTCATAAAATATGAAATAGTTACTGATGATTTTGAAGTAATTGACGTTGTCCAAGTATGATATAGATTTTTTTATTTAGTTTAACCGCTAGAAATACAACTGAATAGACCGCCTGTACGATAACTCAATAAAAATATGAATAGATCGAATTGCATTTGAATATATTGATAATGTAAGTATTACCGTTATTGATCCTGTATTACAGAAAAACTCTGTACAGAGACCTATATTTATCTGGCCCCGTACGTGGGAAAAAAAAAGGAATACAGTACGATATTGTGCTAGGACGGTAAATTTCCCCTTCAAGAATTTCCCAATATCGGATATATGCGTAGCCCGTACCTTTTCCCAGGTAGACTCGGTAAGAAGGAGGGAGGTTATACAGAAAGCACGCAATAATCCCGCCTCTACAATGCCCCAAATCGAATAAATATCCCTACTCGGCCCGACAATCTGAACTCGCGCACGTCGCCGATAAGAGATTTATATCGCGCCCAGAAGCCGAACTCTTTGGTGGGCGGCGCGCACTTGTTCCCGTGGGTGTACGCCTCACTTGAACGTCAGGCTCCAAGATCAGTATGCAAACCAAGCTCGCTTTGCTTTGGCGACTGGCGGTAATAAATAAAACACCACCCTGTCCAGCAATATTGATTAGTATTAATTAAGAACGTGATGCTTTCATATTTTTGGAACGAAGTTCCTTACGGCTTGGAGGATATAGGGATTTTGCTGCGCGACCGAACTGAAAAAAATGTAATAGTAAAACCGTAAGAAAAAGTCCGTGGTATAAAACCGTTATGAGACGTGCGCAGGCGCGACAGTCGTATACACAAGCGAGTAGTGTGTATTACCTTCTCTTCTCTCCCTTTTTGTTCTCTGTCCCTCTCTCTCTCTATTACCACTCCACCCCGCCAATGGCTAGTATATACTCATGAATTCATGGACAAGCACGTATTAATAATATTCACATAATAGATACATTTTACTGTGAGTAGTCACGCTTATTTTCATATAATTTCAAATCGTCAAAACATAGTAACAAAGGCAAGTGAACTAACAAGTGACTTGAATGCATGTAACAGTGATAAAAGTGGGAAACTATTCTATTTCTATGTAATTTTAGGTTGTCAAACAAAATAAAAAAGACAAATTTTGTTATTTTAGTTGATAATTTGAATTACGATTTTTTTTTGTTTTGCGTAATTTATTTTATTTCCTAAAATACTGAATTTCCTAAATACTTTTGTAATTTAAATAAAAACTAATCAGAAAATTTAAGAGAAAAATCAAGAAAACCTACATAAAATTGAGCACGATTTTTTTTGCAAATTGTTTCGATTCTACATTAGCCGAAGGAACTTCGTTCCTACCTGGTGGCCCGCGACACCACTCGTTTTATATTAGTGTTCATAACTCATATTTTGGGTTCTTAAACCATTTAAATTATATGATTTCATTACACCTGATGCTATATAAGTTTGTTTTATGTAATCATTTTATTAATAAAGCTAATAATTCTCTTTTTTAATTCTTTGAGTGCTTAAGTCAAAAAGTATAAAAATACAATATTATAATATCACAAAATGTGTGCGAACTTACGGCAATATTTGAACAACACGAATTTAATAGTTAAATAGAATAGAAGACGTATACCTAGAGTGAAACTAATGTGCTTCTGCTAACTTCAAGTCTCAGATTAAGCACGTGGTGGGGATGGAGGGCTGATAAAATTAGATTCGTATGCACACTGCGTTCATAAAGTTTTGTTGGCTGTTTGAATATCTCATTGTCTGCACGGCATCTTTGTCGTCATCCTAAATGTTTCAACACGTGTTCTCTTGGTGGATAAGAGACTAGACATAATAATATTACAGCAGAAGTGCGTTGCAATGAATACTTTTACAAATAAAAAAACAGTTGTTAGCTGTTTAGGTGTTCCATGACCGCGAATCATCGATTTTCGGAATTTTTCTGTTTGGCTGTTTGTTCGTTAAATTAGAATTACACAAGTGCGTTTGTCTGCGACAAAGTTAAGTCTCGTTTATAAATTTGTTTATATTTTTGTCGAGTATTATTATACACATTTAATTGAGAGTATTAATTAACATAAAGACAGTAAAATAAATGCAATGATCCTCAATATAGTTGTTTTACACACAAACACCACAGTCTATGCGGACGAAGTCGCGGATAGCTTTTACCCCCGCCTTGGGAGTACGATGACGTGAACAGCCATAGGTTGTAGATATATATTACTAGATTATTGAAATGCAAAAGACGATCCCTTTTACCTGATATCAAACGATAGCGATTACACGAAATAACAGAATGGTAATAGGAAAGAAGAAAAGACGTACCACGGGAGGAGCTGCTTCGTTTCCCTCAACTGCTGGCGCGCCCTCATCCTTATTTGGGTAAAAATACTTGATTATAGTAGACTTTTTTTAGAATTTAGAAACTTCTATACGATACACACTCGATTCACGTGAACTATTATTTATATATCTCCACACATATACGGATATCTATTTTGTCTGGATATATATATATATATATATATAACCACACAAAAAATTTTAGTCGCCACGGCAGTGTCAATTTGAATTATGAAGGCCGCTAGATGGCGCTTGTTTCAATTTTAGGAATGATTAAAGAAACAATTTGGAGGGACTATTTATCCAAAATAACTACAATCACAATATTGATGAAAAAGTTGCTGAATCATTTTTTTTTGTCAATTTTGTTTATTTTACTCGAGAGATTGAATCCTATGACTGACACGAAAGTCCCTTCCCCGAGCTTGATTTCCTCATTGCCCGATTTAAGCGATCGCTTTTGTAGAGTTCATTTGAAATCGCTCATTACATTCAAACTTCTAACTTCCCGATTCATTCACCAAACATATTTTTCATGTGAAAGCGGATGTACAGTTTACGCCCTGTTCATAAATATACGGCCGATTTTGACGTGTTTACCGGAAAACAACCGACGTTTGTGATTGATATCTGCCGTTACATCCTTGAATGATATTAAATGTCAACGTAAATCATTTGCAAGCTAACCGAACGTTTTAGGGGAAAAATATTAAAACGAGCAATCAGATTGCATATATTTTATTATTCTCCTTAACTGATAGTCATATTTTAGATTTTCCGTGACCACGAACGTCTTGTAGTACTTCTCGAAGTTCCGATAAAAATGAATTATGATCGATGTCATTTAAAAATTTTAAAGATTTTTACTTATAGATTATTAAATTTTTCAAAAAATGAAACCACCTTCAGAACCTATTTGAATAAGTTTCAAATTCACTTCCAAAACAACTAATTAGTTGTTTTTGGAGTCGATTCCAGCTATAGCAAGACAAAACAATGTATATAACATATTACATAATACATAAACATTAATATAAATCGTTGGGAGTCATAAAGAGATCTTCTGGAGAAGACAACCATGTCTGATTCATCAATAGCTGGAACTGACTATAAAATAAACTAATTTGTTGTTTTGGAAATGAATTTAAAAATTATTTTAATTGATTTTTGAAGGTGGTTTAATTTTTTGGAAAATTTAGTTTCTTTTATATTTTCTTTATCGAGTAATTAGGCCATGGTCTAATATGGTCTAATAAAATCGGACAGGCATCTTCTTTACTTTTATACGGAGCAAGTGGAAAAGCATTTCCGATCCAGAATTTATTGTCTACAAGAGTGTATAGATCCTTCCAGGATCTATACATTCCTAGTTGAAGTGTAACTACCAAATTATTAATACACAAACTACATAAATTATATTTATTCTTTATAATATAAAAGTTCTACTAATCATACACATTACGTTTTTATTCATTTCCACGTCAACTTAATCCACTCTCTTTCTAATGTTATCGCTAAGAGTTCTGACGTATTCCTGCTATGATTGTCACGTTGGAATTATATAAATGAATGAATATACGTAGGTAGATTAATACCTCATTAATCTTAGTTCTGCGTATACTAGGTTTTACAATAGTCATTGAAGAGTTTTACTGGCGACAAATTGCAGTATTATCCTGAATTCCTTACCATTAAGCACGATATGATCGCTACCATACGCAAAAACTTAAATAACTAAAAAATGAGCTCAAACACACTATACGTTCCTGTCATATTTGAGGGTTCCTCTCGATTACTCTAAGATGCCATCATCAGATCCTGCTTTTCTTATCACGATACTATTCTTAGGTTATCTACTTTCCAATAAAAAAAATCATTAAAAACGGTTCATAAACGACGGAGTTATCCGCGAACACACATAAAAAAATATATACGGTTGAATTGAGAAACCTCCTCCTTTTTTAAAGTCGGTTAAAAATTAATAATATTATTGGTATATTTGTTTTGTTTGATTAGAAATAATCTGTTCCCTTGTTCCTATTCTCCTAAAAAGGCCGCGAATAAAATAAGCCAGACTGAACCAAAGAATATATACGGAAACCAGGTAATTCACAAACTTATCGTGAATCGAACCAATTCTTGCGGGTTCTAATTTAGTCAAGTTAGTTTTCGGGTGCGCTTTAGTCGCGTTGTATTTCCATTTTATATGTTTTTAATATATGAAATTATATAGATGTATTTTGATTACGCGCATATTTGTCTACATGTGTACTCTAGCGCATTTCCTACATCTCGCAGTGTGATAAAAGTTTTTTTGAATTCCGTTTTTTTTAAACCCAAGTATGTCTGTCCATCTGTTCGTTTATAGCTCGGAAACTACTTGTCAGACTTACATTACTCAATTCTAATATAAAAATACGCTATCCAATTACAATAGGTATACCTACGTTGTTAGCAGCGACGATTTTAGTGCGTCTGGATTGAAATTGTAATGGTGGAAAATCACAGCATGAGGCTAGCGGGTTTAAAGAGAGGTGAAAATACACAGAAAATTCTATGTCAGTTTTAGCACGCACATTCTTTTAACTATTTTACGTTTTCGGAGAGAAAGAGAAATTAAAGAATTAGGATTTTCGTTTAGATTTGTATGTAAACTACGAATAAAGCCCTATATTCCGTATTTTTTTTTTCAAAATTTTCGGTTTTATATATTTCGAAAATGCGCCGGATATTGAATCGCTTGACTTTGTATGTTCTATATAATATATTTTTCATGCGATGGATGTGGAGAAAATAAACTCTGACGACGAACGAACGGACAGATAGACACGAAAGTAACATTACAAGAATTCCGTTTCTTTATCGGTTGTACGGAACTCTAAAAGAACCCATATGGCACACATAAAAAAGTTTCATTACAAACGTTTCATTACGATTTTAACGTATGCAAAATTAATACATTTCGTATTCATAGGCACTGTATTGACTGTAATCGAGTCACGGCGCTCGAATGGAGCTCTGATCAAAACCTAAAATCTAAGGCCTGTTTCACACTTCATTTAATTATCGCTCGGCGGTTCCGTAGATGGTGCGATGGTTTACTCTCTAGCGCTTCGCACTTGTCAAGGACATTGTCGAGTTTGTCAAGTGTACAAGTGAACGCAATGGAAATTAATCAACAACCAAATTTTTAACCTATTGCATTTCTGCCTTCCCAAACTTAGAATTCCATAACAAAAAACAAAACGTTGCTAAAATTCTCTAGTGAAAAAAATAATGGAGCTTAATCAATTTATTCTAATTACTTTAACGAACAGATCAATCACAAACATCTGCAGCTAGTAAAAAATCTACTAATGAATTAAAAAGCAAATTTGTTGACTAGAAGCGGTATTAACCTAAACTTTTTGTATTTTTTTACCCGACTCTGCGGTAATAGGATAATTTTTCGACTGTAAATGTGCATGTATTTATTTTTTTAGTACGTTCTGTAACCTAAACAGCTAGGTCAATTTTGACACATAAGATTCGTATTATTGTAAGATATACATAGATTATAATATTTAGATATGAGATCTCCCAATCAGAAATGATAGGAGAGTTAAAAAATAAAATATTTTGTCATACCAACAATTTGTGCATCGAATAAGAGCTACTAAACTATTTTAATGCAATAGAACGTCTTTTATTGTGTTTGTAACTGTCCATAATTTAAGTTTTAGTGTTTTATACATAGAAAGCACTGAAAATTTCACGAATGAGTGAGTAAAAATTATCATGAATGGTCAAAAACGAACTAATTGTTTTTCAAAATATTCTCCATTAGCATAAATATTATCACAAATTAAAAACAAAGTGATGAAGACACGCAATTTTTAAGATGCCCCCACAATGTACTGTACTTCACAGCCACAGTTCCATTTACAAATGTAGTAATTTTTAAATATTGTTTACTTAAGTGGCCAGTTCCAGAAACTTATAGTGCGCCCCACGTGTATGTTCTAAAAACATATTTATTTTTGTTCTGTATACGTATGTTATAGAAATATGTATACTAACTTCCGCCCGCATGAATATTGCTTAATTTTGCGTATAAACCGATCACAGTCCCAATCATGATGCTAATTTGTCTTATTGTCGATTCCAATCGCGGTCCCGCTTTTGATTTAGAACTCGGTCTTGATTTAAGTGGATTCCGATTTTAGTCGCGCTTTCATCTTAATTTTAGTTCCATACCTGATATCGACCTTGGTCCCGTTCTCAATGTCAATCCCTTGTCGGTCCTTTGACTCTCGATTCTGCTCTCCGTCTCGCTTACGATTTCGATTACACTACCGGTCACGGTATTATCACAAATGAATGAAGTATACATTAAAATATGCTATTATATAAATATAACTTTATTATTTATTACACAGTATTCCGAGCAAGGACAAATGAAAACGTATCTATTGAAATAAATTAAATAGGTTTTCACTTAAAATCCCACCACCAAACATGTTTATGCTTACATTTTTGAAGTTATACTGATTTAAGTGCGTTGTGAAAAACTGATGTCAGTGATTTTTTATCGGAGTGACACAAAAACTACAGTATGAAGTTCCCGCACGCTGTTTAGCGAGCAACTTCAGACCACTAATAACTAATATGAAATAAGGTTTACCTCTAGATGACGCTTGTAATTATGAGAAATTAATATCTGAGGGCCTCTTTGCTTGTCAACTGGTATTATTTGCCGCTCTTTTTCATAATTTGTGCTTAGGTCACCATTTAGGTTCCTTCAAAATACTAGCCCCTCTCTTTTTTATCTCTTTATAGTTATTAATATAGTACCTACAGTACCGTAACCTTATTTTATATTCATTTTCCTATACATATTCCTTAGGTCTTGTAACAATGTAACAAAACAATGATAAATAATAGACTATTTCCATGAAAGTATAAGTAAACAAAGGCCGTGGTCATAATTCCAAAAGGTTAGAGAAAAAAGAAAACTAGGTGGCTTGTCCCCGTTGAGGTGTAGCTTTTTACTTTATTCCCTGTTCATTTATAAAAATATTTTCTGTGTCCTTCGATCTCCAGTATTATAACCTTCCCTCATTATCTATTTCCTGTTTTTGACGTTTAATGTTACCAATTAGGTGACCATACATCCCCAAGGGGTATAAACCCTCGTCACCTATGCCTTGAGGATTTCCTACCCTCCCCTATTTCACCTCTGGGATACCTCACCCCATCGCGACCTATCTCGATGGTGGGTGATCGTAGAATTTCAGAATTGGACTCGATTAAAGAAGAGAAAATTTGTGACCCCGACCGATTTTCCAAATTAAATCAAGCCTAAAATAATGTTAATATTCTAATTTTTGATTTAGCAATTGATATAATCTAAAATAAAAACGTGTCAGCTCCGACGCACGACTGGAGTTTACTCCTTAAGTACGATTGTCTAAATATACGCAAAAAGAGTTTATTTAACTGAAAAATTTCGTTTTGACTAAAAATTTAAGAAAAATGATTAAAGATAAAATTTTTTTAGCCTATCTACAATTATTTCATTTTTCATTTTTAGTAAAAAAAAGAAGACTTATTATAACTACAATTATTAAAATATTATGGAAAGTATTTTGAATAAATTTTTGTTTTTACCAATAATTTAAGAAAAACCATTAGAGAAGAAATTTTTTAACTTATCTACAATTATTTTGTATTTTTAATTTTAAGTAAAAAGACGAAGATTTATTGTATTTAAAATTATAAAAATATTATCAAGAAGTATTTAAAATTATTTTGATAATATTGTCTTATTATTAATTAAAATTATCTACGTTATAATAATAATTCATTATAATAACCTTGATAAATTATAACCTACCGAGCAACCACGTGTTCATTTGATATTCCAGCATTATTATCTACACCACTTTCTTCCATAGTGTATATCAATTGCACTTCACCAAATATAATAATAATGCATATAAAATTCACGATAATAATAGTAATTATTAATAATAATAGTAATAAATCAAATGTTAATAATAAATATTTACATTGTAAAAGAACACTTTAAAACAGTGGTGACGATCCGTATTAGAATTGTGTAACTGATATACTATATATATATATATATATATATCGTTTGTAAACGTTGAACAGTATACTTTTATAATATATATAGGTATACACACAATATATGCGTCAGCTGCCTCGCTGCGTTGGCTACACACAAGTATACAAACAAGTATACAAGTACACACATACACGCGTTTGAAAAGTGAAAGGTGCGCCAATAAGTTGCGCACCAAAAATGTAACGCGGATTCATCAGTAGATTTTACTGCTCAAATTTTTCTCATACCGGGCGCCTTATATGAAAATCAATTCTTAAGAAGTAAACTCGAAAAAATAGATATTACAGCTTGTATAAAAAAATAAATATTACTTTAATTATTTTTTCTAATTTAAATGAAACTTTGTCAACCTTACTGACTATCCCACCCCGTTTCTTTTATTATTTTACTGTCATTAGTTATTTGTATGCATTAAAAACTACTTTTTAATTACGCCAAAGAAGTGTAAGTTCTCATGCGCATATATAAGTATACACACTATTTAATAGCATTTTCTAAAGGGCAAATGAGTGTGCGAGCCACCAGAGAGTAGTTGATCACTGCCGCCCATGGACACCATAACTTCAGAA
Organism: Eumeta japonica; assembly: GCA_005406025.1. Taxonomy (NCBI): domain Eukaryota; kingdom Metazoa; phylum Arthropoda; class Insecta; order Lepidoptera; family Psychidae; genus Eumeta; species Eumeta japonica. The sequence continues at coordinate 25,247 of BGZK01002012.1, forward strand.
GAGTCACTAGGGCTACTCCGAACTTTTAGGAAAGAATAGGTTTTTTTCTTTAAGTCCCTCTTAATGAGTAATAATGCTATTGTACTGTCAAAAAAGTTACGACATTTTTCCTGAAAAAAGAAAATATTTATTATCCAAAATTACTTTGCACGTTCTTCTGACAGCTAAAACAAGTTTATTTATGTAACAGCTACTCGAAAATTCGAGAACAACTGTATGTTACGTCAGAAACTGCATAGCAGTATGCGAAAGTGCATACTGCTATGCAGTTTTGCAATAACTGGCATGACAGGCTGCAAGCGCGCTGTGTGCAATTTTACACGGCAGGGAGTTAGTATTTACGTCTCTAGGAAATGTATGCATAATGCTCACCTTTTTCTGCTACCTGTTAGTGAGGGGCATCAACTCGTAGTTACGAAAAATATTTATTCATAGATACAAATTTGCACTCGCAGTTGGAGTTGCTTTTGGATCGTGATTTTGACCAATATATGCGACAGTATTATTCAACTTCCTGCTATGAAAATTTAAGGATGCCACAAATTCGGATATTTAAAAAGAATTCAAAAATATTTCGAAAAGCAAGCCAAAGTTTCAAAATTTCTAGACCATTATCTCGCTAGTATGAATACTGAAAACCGACAAAAATCGTCAACTCTTGATGGATGAAATATCTTCACATATAATTAAGTTTTCATACGGAATTTTCAGGTTGCGAGTCCTATTCGCACTTGTCCAATATTTTTAGATCTAATATATTTTTGAGTTACAAACCAAAGCATATAGGTACATAAGAACCGCTTACTGCGGCTTAAATTTACTTTTAATATTCCTTACAAATGTCGAAATACTGGAAATACTATCGCATAGAATTTGATTTCGATAGAGCAATGTCAATACATAAGAAAATTGGCCAATATTTGAATGTATAAGGGTAAGGCAGAATCGGTGAATGTAGATTATTTTATGATAGTGAGTCAGATAATCGAATAAGAGATCGAAGAGACCCGACCTAGCTCTTATTGGATAAACTTTGTCATCTTGTTAAATTTTGCGAATCGCATTACACGGGCAGACAATTCTCTTTTATACAGCGTTTTATTTTTTTAGAAAACGAAAACTCACATATCAATTCCAGTTCCGTGGCTATGTTTTTCTTTATTTCCTTTTCCTTGAGAATAGACAATCGATGTTTTTTTGAATACAAAATATTCTAAATATAAATATTAAAAATATTCAAAATATAAATATTTCAAATTTATGATTAAAAACATAGAATTACAACCACTTTCAACAAACTTTGTTAGTGCCTTATACAATACCGGTATGAGTAAAACTCCTTTTTGAGAATTTTACAAAGAAGAGTTAGCAAAGACTTTAAAAGCTTATAATTCTAATCATCTTTAAACAATATTAATTTTTGTTTCATATTTTATAATCATACTTACTCTACTATTTTTTTATATTCCTTTATTATTAGAAAAATTTGCAGCTTAGAAACATAGCCGCAGTTCATATTATTATCACATTATAAAAATATTGAAAAAAAAAATCTAAGCAAAGTTCGTTTAGGTAATATGCAAAGTTGGCTACCAAAACCAAGGCGGCCTTATATATTATTTCGAAAGGGCTAAGACTAGACGTACAATTGGCGACCAAAATCCAGGCGGCCTTATGCACTTTTCCAAATAGGCTTGTTTGGACCAGACGTACAGCTGGAAATCGAAATCGAGGCGGCCTTGTGCACTTTTACAAAAGAAGTCACTTAAGCCTGACGTACAGTCGGCGATGGAAATTGAAGCGGTTTTATACACTTTTTTAAAAAAAAGTTTACTTAGACTTGACGTACGATTGATGTCGGGAACCGAGGCGTTCTTATACACTTTTCCAAATAGGCTTGCTAAGACCAGACGTACTGTCAGTAATCGAAATGGAAGCGGTCTTACACAATTTTAAAAAGGACTCGCTTAGGTGTGACGTACCATCGGTGATTCAAATCGAGGCGGTCTTATGCATTTTTCTAAAAATGATAGCTTAGAGCTGACGTACAGTCGATGATGCAAATTGAGGTGGCACTTTTCCATTAGGTATCTATCAAATTTATAAGCTTTGCATTCACACGTGCATTACACATCATCACGCTCTGCATATTAGCTTGAGACTCACAAGAGGACGGATCAGTCGGTCGCTGAGTGTACTTACACAGATTAAATAATAGTTCAGTATAAATAATTGAACGATATATCTGCTCTGGACTCGCCTTTATATAAAATTGTATAGCCAAATAATTCAAATGTACATGAAAAGCCGATATTACCGACCGGCATGACCAGCCGGTGATGTAATCCAGCGTAATTTACGATGTGATACGACAACCCATGAAATTGCACTCTTTCGGAGGTGTCACAGTCCGAATACAGCTATTCCTCGTCATCTTCTTTCATTTCATCATCAGATTTTAACCAAATTCGAACGAAATCATCTCAATAGTAAACTTTTTCCAATAAAACAGAAGCATATAGTCCACAAATATTCTTGTATCTGCATACAGATTATTATTAAATTTTATGAACAGCCGATAATGGTGACAATAAGTAAAAAAAAAAATACATTTAAAATAAAGTTTTTGCCATCAATAAGGTCGTACATTGTTCTTAAAATTCCTTAAAAACCATCGACATACATACTTTACATACTTTTACATAGAAAAACAACAAAGGCTCACCTCATATTTTGTATAAGGCGAGACTAATAACGATATTTTTTGACCAACAAAAAGGCCTAATGCAAGAATCGACTACAGTGATTTACTCACTGAGTGTCCATATGTGTACGCTCACACAAATATAACTTCATGGTTTTGTTGACGCCACCTCTTGTTCAACTATATCAGCGGTGTGTGCTTCAAATTGTCATTTGAAATAATAAACTCTTAACTGTTAAAATTGAAAGCTAAACACGTCAAAAGACGTTGTTTGAAGTTTGCAATTAGCAATTAACTAAAGCGATATTAAAGATATTTGGCATTTATAACATTATGTCACAAATACCAATATGTCTAATAATACCGATATTTTTACATGTTTAGTTTTTAACTTTAACAGTTAGCAGTTAACCATTCCAGTTTGGAATGGTTAACTGCTAACTGTTGGACAGAAGCATACCGTCCTTAGTCTGTTATGTCATCACTGTGAGATACTTTATTGTATTACAATGCATATGAATTGCATAATGCGACAACTTGACAACTGAACAGTGGTACATCCATGCTGTAAGCAAACGCACTCGACCCGTGAAACGCCGCACTCTAACAAAATACAAGCGTGAAGTGACAGCTTCCACTGTTGGGTTTCGTCCAGTAAGTGAGAGTTCTGATGGCCCCTCTCCTATCTGGAGATGCGAATGCTATGGGCGGCGGTGATCGCCTACTCTTTGATGCCTCGCGTGCTCGTTTGGACCTTGAAAGTACTATATAAAAAAGAAACTTCATAATGAAGTTATTTATTTTATGTGTAACACACTAATTACCTAAAGTTCAAAAAAGATGTTTATATTTATTGTACTATCCCATATTAACCAGAAGGTTCAATTTCATTCCTTATTTCACCGATTTTAATAAAAATAAGTAAATAGTTATACAAGATCATATCATCATATTGTATTTTCATTTTTAACTAGACAGTGAATGTTGATAAGTTAAACAGAAGTATGAGATTCCGAAACTGTAACTCAGACGTGCGTAGGTATTAGGTCTTGTAAACTAATTCTGAACTTCGTAACATAACTTAACTTTCTTAATACGCATGAGAATTCACTTGTAACGAGATAACTTTCGACTGACTGGCTTAGAAGTTGAAGGCTTAATTTTTGGCAACGTATATCACTATATCCATCAAAGTGCATTGGTAAGGATATTTTTTTGAAGTATGCTCACATAAACACAATAATTTTGGATTTAGGAATACTGTTTTAATTTTATACGAAAAACATATTAGTTTATTTTCATCTGTTAAACACGAACGATATTATATATTTTATTTGCATCAAAATAAAAAAAAAATTATGTCATTTTTACATAAAAATATACGATACAGCACTTTATCACTTAATTGTGACAGTCGCCGCTTAATATATCTGTATAATTGCGGTACACTGTCGTCATCATTCCGATGTTATTCGAGATCATTTTCTTCTTGCAAGCGACCGCTTCATGTCTAACCTGTAGATAAGCTCTAATCATGTTGTTGGTTTGTTATGTTGACGAACGCGATAAAAAAGTTGACGTACTTACAATGCCATCCTGCAATCAGAGGGCATAATAATATTATTTTTATCAATAAGAATCGCGAATAAAACTGGGATATGGATTAAGAGAAGAACAGAAATAGTTTCATAATCAAATAATTTGACTGTAGTACGAAGACTCCCATTTATGTATTCGGAACTGGCCACATACAGAATAATACTTAAAGAGTAATTACAATATTTAAAAATAGAACTCCTTTTCTGTAAAATACAGTTTGTTTCATGTAATTGTCAATTGTTTTACAATTGTGGCGTCATTTTCAAAATTGCTTGTCTTTACCACCATGGATTTAACTCGTGAAAATTTTTGTGCGATGATTTATTACGATTTTTGGCGTGGGTTAACTCAAAAACAATGCATCAAGTAACTCAGTTAAACTTTTGGGAATGAAACACTGCCAAAAACTACTGTGTATTACTGGTTTAGTGAGATTAATCGTGGGTAATCTATCCTCACGGAGGAATTTAAAGAAAGTCGCCCTAAATCGGTTGTTGTATCACGAAATATGGATGTTGTGCCGGATAATAATGCAAGATCATCATATTACACATCGTCCGATAACAGTGTCCCTGGGATAAAGTATGACGAGCATGCATAAGACATTACATGAAAATTTGACTGTAAAAAAAATATGTTCGCGTTGGATTCCACACAACTTAAGCTTTGATCAAACACAGGCTCGTATCGATTAGTGCAAAAAAATGATAAAAAAATACAATCATGATGCGTCTAAAGCTGTTTATAATATCTATGATTTTGTTCGTCGGCTTGTTGATTTTGAGCACTTTGGGGAAACCCCTGTTGTTGACTGTGTGATCGTTGCCACACAGCGCGCATGAGGGCTTTCCCTCCGACTCTTTCGTCCTTGTGCATTCTTCTGTCCAGTATAGGGTGGTGCACTTAACGTATCTGGACTGAACATAGCAGTGGGCAGCTGCGTGGCCATATTTCTGGGATCGGTAGCACTGCCCTGGCCCTACTCACTTATAGGGAGCCTTACGGTGATGCCGAAGAGGCCATACACTTTCGAGAGTTTTTTAAAAAAAATGTCCTTAATGTTGTCGACCTTGTTAAGGACCGCCAGCACTAGTACTACCGAGATACCGTCCCTTCGGTGTAGTCTGCGCACCGAGTGGACGGCGTAACCGTGGTTATTACTTAGAGCAATGCGTATAACCTCGAAACTAAACAACTGTCAAAGGTGTGGGTGTTCCAAGATGAGCCGAACCTAACAAAAGTGATTCGTGTCAAAAGCGCTTTGAAGCAAATGGTTGCCTGTTTTTTTGGTGTAAATGGACATGTGATTGCAATGCTACTAGATAATTGTAAAACAGTTAATTCGAAGTAATACATGTTCCTTTGTTTGCCAGAACTCTTTGAAGAAATAAAAAAAAATAACCGACAACGTACAATCATTCTCCATCATGAGAATGCGAGCTGTCGGCCGAAATACATCGGCCGAAACAACGAGGTTTTTGAGAGGTCAAAAGATCGAATTAACGGGTCATCCGCCGTACAGCCCTGATCTGGCACCCAACGATTTCTATTTATTCCCAAGCGTGGAGAATAAATTACGTGGTTATCGTTTGTCAAGCTACGAATAGGCCGTTGATGCGTTATAAATGCACGTTTTGGAGTTAGTTCAAACTGAATGGAAAAAGTGTTATAAAAATTGATTTCAGCGTTATGCAAAAATGCATTAAAAACCATATCAAATGATTGAATGTTTGTTTCTTTTTGACAATACGGACACATAAATAACAGCACTCATAGTTGTAGTTTTCGATGTAAGAGTAAAGAGTCGTGTAGCATTTGACCAAAATCAAAATAGGCGGAACCGTGACCGAAAATATCGTTGCGAGACATAAAAGTTGATAAGATTTATTTGTTATTCACGCAGACAAAACCATTGAAGAAAAGCAGTTTAGGATATTTTTAGGAATATTTCTGATTTTCATGCACACAACCATAAATAATTTATGTACATTACAGATTTGCGTTCTTTAATAGTTTTTTTTTTCTTTTCAAGCTATCACTACACAATCCGACATTATTAACCAAAATACACGTGCCTTCTTTTTGCGTTCAAAAGCTCTCAACAGAGTTTCAGCAACACCACTGCCCACATCTAAGCGTGCAGTCGTGAATATGTACGAGTTTATACAGATTATCGATTTGTTTGCTCCAGCGCCGCGCCGGCCTTTCCCAGCTATCGGGGCCATTGTTTACTCCAATAATAAAGGACCCTCCGCATCACATTTCCTCTCGCAGCGGCTTCGCTCGGGATAAAATCGGTTCGGGGCTACGTTGTGTTTATAAATAATAGTTAACGATTAAATCGATCTATAGTCTCGGAGCGTGAAGGGTTAAGCGGGTATCGGCCGGTTATATCTTTTGGGTGATATTAATAATTGGGTCGCGAGAAATTCGAATTGTATTTTCACGAGGTAGGTTTAAACCCATCCTCTGGATTAGTTTTTTAATCTAGTTGTTCCCAACTCTATCTATATTAATTTAAGCGTACCTCGTTTAGTTTTTCAATATTTCCTTTGAATTGTATGGTCCTCTTGTTTTAGGGTCAATCAACTGCGACAAAATGATCTTCAAAATAAGAGCCTATTTCTTATTAAAAGGCTGATAACGTTCTAGTAATCTCCTTAAGATTACAGGCATCCATGCGCGGCAGTGATGATCTACTCTCCGAAGGCTCGCACGCTTGCTTCTCCTTTTAAAATGCTATAAAAAGACGTCTTGCGTATGGTGATACGACGAACTGCGTTTTCCGGACTAACTACGATGATTCTTCTCTAACGTGTTGCTATAGGAGTGCCAACAAAAGATTTTACAACATCTACAGAAAGAAACTTTTAGAAAATAAATCAATGAAAACATATAGAACGTACGAGGATTGGTCGTTGATTTAGTATAAAAATAAAATATGTAACAATAAATCTCCTATAGAAATATCAAGTGACATCTTCACAAACTGTTTTCCTAAATCTTATTCTGCTTGTTATGTCAGGTGGTGATCGTCCCAGTGTTTAAGCAGATCCTCTCACAATCTTTCCTCTTTAATGGAACAAAACTTAAACTCTCTACGTTGGCCGAGCGCGGGGGCGACTAAAAACCCTTACCATCGACGTAATGACAACGTTCGGTCAGAGTTTATAACGTATGCGAGGGATAAACGAGCAGGCAAGCCATTAAAAAGTAGATGGTAACCGCCGCCCGTGAACACTCACAAACCTAGAGGAGTGTCATCGATCTTTTGCCGGTTTTTGGGAGGGAAAATGATATCTAATAGGAACGTATCGGGTTGATAGAGAAAGGAAAGGAAAGCAAGTTGCTACTTCACAGTCGTATTCTATAAGAGTGTGGTGTTTTATCTTTCGAGCGGGCCCATTTGTGTTGTGCACCTCAGTTGGCTAAAATATAGCTTATACTGTATTAATTATTACTTATATTTAATTATAAACAATTATAAATTAAGTAAGAAACTCAATGCTTAATGCGTACTGGTCAAACTGGATCTCGGTACATTATAATTCAAATACGACGCTTTTAATCACTAAGCCATCATCGCTCTTATTGTTATTTTGCTTATTTGGGCATAATTAAAAGATTTATTGTATGTAAATTTTAGAAAAGAGATCTTTCAAAAGTTTACAGCACAAAATGACTGTATTAATATGTGATACAGAATTACTTACCTAGGAAAAACGTCTTTGTCTCGTATTCACTATTAAGCAAACTCTATCTACAGACAGCCAAATGACATATATTGAGATTTACATAAATGTTGCATATATGAAGGCGCATAAATGAATAAAAGTCACAAACAAATAAGCCATATCGGCTAACATTAAACGGCGCGAAATAGACTGGATGGCCACTCGTGCTAAACGAATAACGTCATATATACACTCATTGATATTACACCGGCGCACATATATCACGGGCCAAAACACTGTTGATGAATGATGAGCAATCAGGAAAATAGGTCGAAAAAACATACCGACTTGGTGGGGAAAAATAGGGTAGAAGATTTATACGGTAGGTTTTGCTGGTAAACAAACGGTCACGTAGCGCCGCGGCGCGTTCCGTGGCGGTTTTAGTTTGTACTTGACGTGATCCGGAATTGGATTCTAGTTTACGCACATAATTGTATTCGCTCTTGTACGGTCCTCTGCGTTGCCGTGCCTTATTTTTTGGAGCTCTCGAATTGTTTATGATGTCGTTTAGACATTTATTTTCTCTGTGACATCTTCGTTGTGATTTGGTGATATTACGTAAACGATGTTAGTGGAGACAAAAGGAATCTTCTGGTTCCGTACTTAAAAGGTTCAAAAGACTGTCTTTTCGTTATGGCCACTTTTTCTTGAATGAGTACATTTTTCTTCTTCTTGAAATTTGGCATAGCTGCAATTCTGAATGCAATTGCAGGCCTATTTGTGATTCAGATTATTTTGGTATCAAAACCGAAGCATTTCCATAAAAATACGTTCTGTGGTAGTACTTCATTTTGCACGTTAGGAAGAACAATTCAAAGGGTACGTTTCAGCATGTGAAGGAAGTTGCGCGCGTGACATAACACACTATAAAGTTAATTCGGTCTGAAGTCATCCAAGTGGTCCGCAAATAATTTATGCTATTGCACAATAACTGCCCAATGTGCATGCATGTGATGCCCTAGTACAGTTATTTGTTCTATACAGTTAAGTAATTAAACATGTGTAGTGAACATAACAGATATATAAATCGAGATAAATATGTATTTGTATATAAAATTATATAAAAGAGTGTTCGAAAAATAATATTTTACCCTACATGTATCGTTTGCTTACGCTAAATAAGAATAAGTATACATACATATACATAAATATGCATACATAATCATTTGTTTTTATTTCTTATATGCCGAGCGACGTATCATCTGAAAATTCGCGTTTTGGAGATTCAAAATACGTGCTAGGTATTTCTTTGTATTTTTAGTGGCATTAATTTTTATTTTATACACGAAACAAGTAGTACGCCACAGTTTTGCCAGTATTAAAATTCTATTGTATTACTCCTGTTTTATATACACGATGACTGTATAACCACGTGAGTCTAATCTATTTCAACTAAACATTATAAGTAGCTTATGTTAAAATACATCGATTAAAGAAATATTTTGATTTTGCAGAAAATTCCTTACTTCGTAACAAAAATACCAGATATTAAAAATAATAGATAACAAAAATATATTTATATAAGATCTTAAATGTCAATTGTGGAGCCAACGGACGAAGAAAACGATTTCACACATCGGACTTACTTAATCAGACTTGCCTTAGTTTTTCAGGTTTGAACATACAGAAAACACTTCAGTTTTAAATACTAGTATAGATGCAAAAAAAATCCGTCCCCTCTTTATTTGCAAAGTTTGTGAGCCAAATGACCTGAAATAATTCGTAATGAAACCGAGTCCCAGACATTTACAGCTTCCGAAGGAAATGAGAAATCTGTTAATTTTTCATTTCTCTCCAAACCGCTTAACACGGAGACCACTAACGACCCGGTCGAAACTTACCAAAATAAAGTCTATTCTTGATATTCGGAATCGGATTTCGCAAAATTTCTTTAGTTTTCTATTCTTATTTGTATTCACGGAAGTATTTTTGGAGTGAAATTTCTAATGCGACTTCCAACAAGGTTGCGTTAAACGTATAACGCTACCATGGAGGGAGTACGAAAGCACTGTTGCGTTAAACGTGCAACGCTCCGGGAGGGGGAATAGAAAGAGACAGAGCGAGAGTGAATGCGGGAGTGGCACTCCAACGCATGCGCGTAGTATACCTGTTACAGGTCAGCGCAAGCGTTAGCAACGAGTAGCGTCCAATATTCCAATATATTTGGATATTTATCCACACGAAAATGATAATTAAAAGATGCGATCAATTGTGAATTGTAAGTAATGTCAATAAAGTTTGTTTTAAAGAAACAATATGAGCTCACTAAAAATCGATTTCCACTCCTTCCTATTTTCATTTCCACATTACGAAGTTTCACTCCTCCGCTAGGAGGGACTCCACGCCCTATTTTTTTTTATTGTGGTTAATCTCAATCAACATTAATAAGGCACTGGCCGTATTGAAAGCGATACTCGGTATATTCACGACAGACGCGTCTCCGTGAGGGCACTTTTATTTGGCGAACAAACAGCACGTCATATTTTACGATGTCGTTAACCTGTTAGGCGGCGTACATGTAACATTTAATCTCAACTTATCACGTCCCGAATGAGATCTATTCATATATGTGTATGTATGGATATGCGGCTTGATATGTTTTTTTGACAATGTTTGTTTTTGTCGGAACGGAAAGTCGTGTTCGACAATCCTAGGGACATGAAATACTTATTGATTTTTTGGCCATGACATATATTTCGTGGACATAGTAAAATTAATTATACTTATTTTTTTAGATTTCATACTTCTTTAAGCGAGTTAGGCGAAACATATTCAGCTTGCTACAAAGTTGCTTGCGTTGATATAACACACAATTTATTTTTGTAATTATTTTGTATAATTGGAGCGCCATCCGTTGTGATGATTTGGCGGTGCGATATAAAGTTGTTTATAGGTGAAATGCTTATTTTAACATAACTCATTATCATTGAGATTGCGATATGCTATATGCTAGCGATCTTGGTATGTCTTCGATTGGGGTCACAAACCTTCTCTAGGGAGGATCGTTGTTCCATTTTTATCGGGGTTATGTATAACCCTAAGTGTTTTTCTAGAATCCAATGTACATCTTAGCCAAATTTCTCTCTGATTAGATTAGTCGAAGGAATAAGGCGACGAAAACAAATAAATAAACTCACTTTAGCATTTTAGTACTACTGAGAATCGTCTTCGGTATGTGTTACATCTTGATCCAAATGTTATAGCTCTTTAGGACATTTTACAAGATCAACAGAGTTCGAGTATAATTCGAACTATTAAATGTATGTATCTTGAACCCATAAAATAGGGACGTAGTTTATGTACTGGCGTTTATTGCATAGATCAATTATTAGACAAAGAATATTTATTTTATTCGAAGAGTATCAAATTCATTATGTTTGTTCAGTAAAATTCAATAGTAGTAAAATTCATACAATACATGTGTGAAGTAACAGCTTCAGCTGTTTATTATTTCGTCCACTGAGTGAGAATTCCGGTGGCCCACTCCCCTCTCTGACCCTTTCATCAACCCTGTCATCCTTCTTTAGATATCTTATTCTCTTCCAGGACACCAGCAACGCATCGGTGACTCAACAACAACGACATCTGGGATTGTGAATATCCATGGACGCTGATAACTGTCTACTCTCGGTTGGCTCGTCAGCTTGTTTATTTTTAAACTAAAAATTTTGTCGCGTCTTCGTGAAAATATCTCATTGTATCATCTTTTAATCACCCCATTATTCAAGTATACTCTCCCGAAATTCATTTCAAATTTAAGTGCTTGTACTTTAAGCTCTTTCCACTGATCCACTGCGGGGAAGGGGCTGCTAAAAACCTTTGTCATGAAAACGTCCGCAACCGGCAGCTTAATATGCACCCACAGGCACGAAGACTGTGCAATAGTCTGACTCGACTCAACACTGATCGAGCACACCACCCGTCGGCAGATCGAACCCGATAAGTGCTTCTTGCCTTGAAAGCGACGCCCTTAACCGCCGAGCCGCCGGCGCCCATATATCTCGTTTCCTTGTAATTAACCGGAGTACATCCTTTAAATCTAAATGTATACATTTATATTGTCCGCTCCGCACGCCTCTGGCGCCTGGCCTACTTGGCAAAGCTCGAGGGGCACGTAGTCTGACGCAATATTCTCACAGAAACAACTACACATATAAACACATTAATTGTATGAGTTTTTTTTTTGATATTCACTATTATTTTAATAGTGAATAGTAAATACAGATTTATAAAAGTGTCTTATAAGCCTGTGCATGATATATAGAAACTGGACTACTGTTAAAATTGGTGCATTATGGTGTTAAATTGAAGTATACAACGAGCAAAAACATTGCAATGACTAATAGGAAATGTCGAAATTAATTTAATAGCGTTTTTAACTGGTGATAATCAATCGTACTTGAGGCAGGACATATCAATGTAGTGAAAAGATATTTATATCCGAGTATATATCAAAGGTAGTATAAAGCAAACCCTTTAAATAATCAATTAAACCTTACTGATGCGGTTGTACTCCAGACGAGCTTAACCTTATCACTATACCATGAAGCAACACAGACACTGAGCTAAAAAGAAACCAAATGTGCGTTCTGGAGACCCCCGTCAGGAACGAAGTTTGTTTTGCGAATGTGCGAAATAAATAATGAAATCTAAAAGGTTCATTTAAATATCTATTTGTAAAAAATTAAGTATAAAGTATATAAAAAATAAACTAAAAAATAAATTTTAAGAGATTAAGGGAGAAAAAGCAGCATGGATAGGGTGTAACACTTTTTCGTTATGTTACGATTTCTACCAGTCAACTCCTACCGCATATTAAGGAACTTCGTTCCTAGAAATATTAGATAATAAATTATAAGATAGAGAGAGAGAGAGGGAGATAGAAGAAGAAGGAAGACTGCACTTAAGCGTGCTTTAGGAATATGTCCCTTAGATCGAGGGCGGCACGAGATCTGGATGATAGTCCCACGGACAGTGCGGTGATAACGAGTTCATTTTAAATACACCTGGGCGATAGACCTACTTTACTATAAAAATAAAACACAAACACGAGCGATCCAGTTATAAATTTAGAATTCGGAAAGTTAAAATTTTATTGCGGATTTTCGTTTCGGAAAATGGAGCTGAGATTATTCACGACACGGCGAGGCTCGACTTTCGTCCGATTCTTGTTCTACAAACGGATGCGGCGCGGGCGCACGCACGATGTTAGAAGAAACGACCTACGTCATTTCGTTCAAGCGAAATTTTCCATATAAACGATATGACACGTGTTTGCAAATCTCGCATCGTCCCCGAGGGTGGGACGCTGACGAGGGCCAACGAAAGAAAACTCGACACTTTGTTTGCGCCGCGAGATGGCGCTGCGTGCGACAAACGACTTTGTGATACGGAGTGGATTGTGATGAAATTAAAAAATATAAAAATATTTAGGAAAAGCCCCCGGTTTGCGTGGGAAGGGTTAAATATTCGCGTATCTTATATGTTTATTGTATTCTATATTTATTCACTTAGAGAAATATGTAATTATATAAATTATTTTAAATTTAAGCGTCAATTATTTCCGATGATTCACTTTTTTTCTATATTGACACTGTTAGTTTATAAATTATTGTTAAGTAGGGGAAGATATTAAAAAAAACGTTTTAATCAATTTGATTATTTTTTTTCATTGCATTTAAGAAATTAAAAAACTTACACTGAATAGACTTATATATCATTTTCATCTACAATACGCAATAAAATAAATGCATTCTACCTTACTCTTTAAACATTTAGTAAAAATTACTTTTGTAATTTTTAATTTATAGTTTTTTTTTTTGCTTTTGTCAGGAAATTGTTTATTAATCTTAAGAAGTAAATGTCTATGTAGAATTTTATGTTTTGCCTATAAACTCACATAAATTCAACATCAGAACTTCAATCCTGCATATACGGGAAACGATACACACATAATTAAAGTATATGCTAATGAACAGACTTGATTGCTAGTCAGTTTCGATTATTTTCAATAGTTATTGTTTTCTTTTATAATTCAGAATTCTAGAGCAAATTGTGTGTAATGGAAAGGTTGGTAAGGGTTGAACTAGAAAATCTTATGCAGATCATATTGATGGCATATTAAAAAAGAGCTAAATTTTAAACACCAGAAACCGACAAGCCTGCTTGAAAATAGTGATGGATATCAGTGAAGCGTTCAGACTTAGTGGAACTGACTTATAAACTTGTTGCCTGCTCGAGAATCGAACCTGAACACGTACATTTTTTTTTTCTTACGAAGGCCTATGTTCTTCTAGCAAATATTTATTTATTTTTCGTGTATAAAATGTAATACGGACGTCCGTCAGGCAAAAATAAAGAGCTATCCTTTTTTTGTTTCTTTATCAATTACCGGGGTATTCATACCGTTCGAAATGTTAGTTTCTATACCACCAAAAACGAATGCGTTTATTGTCTTCCTTACAAACATTTTGCAATGATGAGTGTTACAAATTTAACGCTATAAGCGGTAGCGATTGATAACGACGCCTTAAAAGCGAAAAGCGCTCAATTCAAATCCTGAGCACGGGCGAATAGACCAGTATGTTTTTTTACTTCAGGTAAATCAAAGTACACGCTCCGTACTCCTGGAGGTCAGAACTTCATCCTGGCACTGGTGACGACGCTCGCTAGGGCCCGACAAGCGAGGTACTTCCGACTTTACGATCCAAACGTTTCATCTGATACAATATAATGAGTATTTAATTTTATTTCAAGCGTCTACATCCTTTTTTCAACTCTAATAGACGTCATAAATACGAAATTTTTTTCGAATGGCATTCCCGCCGATGTATTTCGTAAAAGTCCATTAGATTTACTTCAATGCGAAAGCTGTAATGAACTAAGTAGAATTTAATATTATTTTGGAATCTCGTATCAGGATTTTCCAGGGTTCTGTGCTCCCATTGAACTCGTCTTATTGTGGGCTATTGAGCTTTTAACCTTTGTAGTAATGAAATGATAGAATGATACAGATAGGTGATAAAGCTAATCAAGCTAATCAAGCTAAAGGCTTACGATTGAATCACAATGGATATTAATACATAAAGGTTATCTACAAGAGATTGAATAGAACGTTCAATTCGTGCCCTGCATCTAGCTTTGTTACGAGAGTTCCTTTCGTTTGTCAGTTGGCAAATTTAATATATGAAAGAAGACGTATACTAAATGTAAATATTCTATTTCCTACTAATATTAAATGAGAAAGTATGATGGATGGATGTTTGTTGCTCTTTCATGCAAAAATTACTGAACTGTGTTTGATGAAACATCACAGTAGTCTAGCTTATGCATCAGAATAACATACAAGTTCTAAAGATATTAGCTTTTGTTCGAGGCTTTGCTTGCGATAATCTAAAACAAAATATGTACTTTTACCAACTGATTATTGTCAACAGCAACATTCAATGGAGGTTAAAATTTAACATCGCAGATCGATTAAGTCAAACTAAAAAATCATGAGAAAAAATGTACAAAGCCAATTCTTTGTTTGAGTTTCTCGTATATGATAAAAATTGGGTCGGTTCGCGCTGAACTTAATTTAACTGCGGTTTCTAAGTACCTGTGCCGTTTAATTAATTCTTATATAGAAAATTTAATTTTCAACCCGAGAATTCTGACTTCAATTAAGCTGACTACATACAATTTCCGTATCGTATTTTCTAAAGTGTCCCCTTGAATACAGCCCAAAAAGCTCCCTCCCTTATAATATTGCGGCGCGCTGCTGTCGTCTGCGCCGGCGCGGCGGCGGGCCCGCCGTTACTGCCACGGGAAGAAACGCCTAATTAAATTTACTGCGGAACCCCGCGAGCTGAACAAACCTAAGCAGACCTAACTGCCGGCCCGAAAATTGTAAAGACCATCAACTGGCTTAGACTCGAAAGCGTATAGTCATAAAACTATCATCGTAAACGTTAGCAACAGTTTAGTAAATGTTTGGGGTTCGTTTCAACTTAACGCGGCCGATTTGTTGTTAGTACTTTCGCTTTTACCCTGAAGGTCAGGGTATTCAGTGATTCGAGTGGGTAGTATGGGGAGGGGTATTTATCAGTTTATATTATTTATTTTCGTAACGAATTAAAAGTTATCTTTTATTTTATGCAAATTTATGTGTTGTACGTTTATTTACTTGATCTTTGCAGTTAATTGATAATAACTTTTATAAGTAAACTGTTTACAGTGATATAATTAATTAAAATACAGTAATATCGTTAGTGTAGAGTTGAACGCCTTAAAAGCTTTTAATAACGTGGCTGATATATTTAACTGTTAGAATCGATGACTAATTTTAGCATATTGTACATTATTAATCTGTTTAAAACATTATATTTAAATTTTTCAAGCGCTAACATTAAAATAGATTTTAAACGAAATTAAGACTTCTCGAACAAGTTTTAGTTGTAAACACTATTGTAGAATTAGAATTTTAAACGTTTTCGATGTGGTTTTTTTGTTTGAACTGTAACTTCAATGAATCTCAAAGAAATGTATCATATTTAATAAAAAAAAGCTATCTAACGGTTGACCTTTGACCTTGCAGACCAGCCCAAACTCGGACAACGCGAAAATATTATTACAGTTCACGTTTTCGAACTCAAAATTGTCAGCATTTTCTTTCAAAATTATTCGATTCATACAATATCGCCTAACTTTTTTTCCAAATATTTTGTTAAAAATATCTTTGAACGAGGCAATAGACGCAAACAGACATGCAGCAATCCATGAAATTTTTATCAATTTGAAAAAAAATAAAAATATATGTAATCGAAAATTGCTAGGAGAAAAATAGGTCAAGAAAGAAAATAGGTTAAGAAGAAAGAAAAAAAGGTAAAAGTCAAAAAACGTCACTCCCACATATTCGTGGACACGTTTATTTTTCTTTTTAAACTAATTTGAAGCTGTCGCCCCGATTATCCTAATCCAATAACATTACAAAAGTCATAACTCAAAGTGTATTATGAAAACGATGCATTAAAATGAGTATTACATTACCGCTGTAAAATGCGTCGCATTAACATCCCAACGACAATGCTTTCTTTGTATTTTCTATTCAGTCGTATTTTCGCAGACAGCGCTTGAAAACAGTAACTTTTTGCTGTCGCTACCCCTTTTGGCGTCCATTATCATTTGTGCGAGGATTAATGATTTACACAAAATCACGTTCCGCTCGGGATCTTGCGCTAATCGTCACACTAACTGCTACAAATGTAATAATTAAAACTACACGTCTGGCTCTCTGTACACATTTTCTGGATAGCCGATAAATAAAGCTAACTTTTTCCCGTGGTTTCGCCTGCGTAGATATAGAATGAAATTTTTACTTCATATGTCATTTCTATTCAAATCCTGCTACCAATATCGCTCTTAATGGGACTCGACGCTGCTCAAAGTTCATAACCCAGTTTCGTTTTAAATTTCTACATATATTCATATAGTTGTAGTTTGACCAAAGTTAAGTACCAATCTGTTTACAAATTTGGAGTATGATTGTTTCTCGTATGTAAAAAATATAAAGGGACGAACAGAGATTATCATTACATTTCTATACTTACATAGCCGATGATTAGGTCAGAGATATAATCCTTTTGTGTGCTAAATCCTTTATGTGCTTTATTTACTAAAGGGTAATTGTTTCCTTTGCAATAGACATACATAGGTATAATCCTTGAAGCCTTTTCCACAATCTCCTTTTAAACTGACATTTATTAACTAAAAGTCACTTTTGAACTAAAATCAATGTTCACGTCCTCAGGCTAAACCCTTTGCAAGAAAGACATGGAGCGACAAATTAAGTTCAAAAATGAATTTTTGTTAAATGTCAGTTAAAAAATGATGAAAGGGGCTCTTAGTGTTTAATATAGCCTACACATTAAACAGAGTCATATCCCGCCTATATGAGATAGTTGAGATTAAAAGGTTTTATAATGACTATGTAATAAAAAATTAAAAACAAATTGCAACATCTCGCTCTTATCTTAAATCATGTGGTTTACAAAGGTGCGGCCAATCTATGTGTAATATTAGAAGTTGCCGTGGTTTGTAATTTTTACGTTCAAAAACGAAAAGGAAAAACGGAGAACTGAACAGCACTTCGTTTTTATATATAAGCTATATTTTGGCCATAGATACGAGCCTGTGTGTGAAGTTTATTTAGTATTGGAGTCACTATGAGAAAGAAAGCAAAATAAAACAATCAAATAAGCAAACAAAGGACAATACTTCATTTTGATTGTATTAGAAGGGACTAATATAAAAGAAATTGAGAATAAATTCCAGAAGTTATTTTTTTTATTATTGTAACGTATTATTTATCTTATGATGTACATAAAATGGCTGTCACCTGATAGAATTAATAAAATACTATCTCAAGGGATCTACAAAACAAAATTTATAGTCCGTAATAGTTTTCAAATAACAAATCACAACCAAGGTTCATGTATGATCGTTGTTTGGTTTACAGTGAAAATCATACAAGTTTTTATTTCACACTGATATATTTTGCAAAAAACACTTAAAAAATTTCCACCTTTAACTCCATATTCTGATCCTCAATTACGATAATCGCTAATTTAAAAATCAAATTTATCAAACAATCGACCTGTTAAATATAATTCAGACAAACACAACGTTCAATAAAATTATCGTTCAATAAAAAATTGCATAAATGCCTTCAAGTCTCAACGTAGATGTACCATTATATTATGTATTCGGTCCGAAAGCCTTCTGATCTACGGTTATGCCTCCAGCTCGTTCAATATATCTTGGGCTGTCCCTCGCACAGTAGTTAAACTGAGTTCCGTATAATTAAAGTGGAGCTGACAACCGCTAATTATGTGTAAGCGGCGTCAAATGCCTCCGAAGATTGCTCTCGGCGAGGGTAGTTTGGACATCGGAGACGCTTATTTGGCGTCTGTCCAGGATAGGAGCTTATTATTTCCGAATGTCCCACGCCGGTTTCTCCCCGTTTCCGTCGCATTTCTAGACTAGGGTGACGACAGCGGCTCCACCTACTTTCCGAGCGGACGTTTAAGTAGTGATAGTATTGTGTTTTATTTTGTCAGAGTTTTATCTCCCCGACGCTCGTGTCTTCCCCCGATCTTGTTAATTAAAAATCTTGCACTTTAATCCGATACGATGATCAAGTTGGGGTTGAAGTTTGTAAACGGTCAATGTGACTGTATCGGTGACAAACTCCAGCACCGGCAGCCTAACGTGCTCTGCGAGGCACAGATCAAGTGGTTTGATTCCACTTAAGCTAAAAAGTTATTACTTAATTGGCATGTTTTGAGCATAGAAATCCGATACATATCAGTTTAAGGCAACTATTCAACTGCCAGTGCAGAAGCGATTAATTGTATTAGGTATTTTGTGATTATTGATTTTCCTCTCATATTTCCTCTGAGTTCTTGGTCTATGGTGTTTCTCGATTTTCATATGATTTGCTCTAGTCTATGAAGAGTGAAAGAGAGACTTTTAATACCTTTAAAATATTGAATGAACTAAAGGATCAGTAATCTACGTACGTAATAAAACTGTAGAGCTATCGTATCTGTGCATTAAAATTATTTGTCGAAACCTGACTGCGGATGACTTATAAAAGAATAACATAGCACTATTTTTAAAAACTGTGAAATCTGTTTAAAGTCGCTAATCTTTGAAAAGTACTGCACGAATTTTCATAGGATTTCTATAGGTAACTTGGGATAAAATATGGACTTTATTTTATCAAAATTGCCTAATGAAAAATTAACTGTTTTTTGAAATAAATTCGATACGGATGAAGCCATGGGCACAATTAATGTAGTAGTAAACGCGATGTCTTCTAGTTGGATCGTAGGCGTCCACTTAAAGGAAGAAACCTTTGTTAGTATGAGAGGCTTATGACGGCCAATACAATTTATAAGTCCATTTGTATATTAAATCATATACTTCATGTTTTAAATTATATATTTGGATGTCATTGAGGCAAGAGAGATATAGAACGATCGTACCATGTGGGAATCTATAGTCTCTGCCTACCGTCTTAGTAAATAGGCATGAGTTTATATTATTATTGTATATAAAGTGCGTGGGAGGTGTAGACTTAATGGAAAAAAAAACCTTTGTTAATACGATAAGCTTACAACGACAAATATAATTATAATCATAAATCTATTTACATATTTAGTGCATACATAAATAGGATAGTCTAGTGGTCACCATAAAACCTGAATAGTTCACGAGAGACTTGTACGATCTGTGAACTTCACAACAGGCAAAGTGGAAATTATGACCTACGTGCTAGGTTATAATTTCGACGTTCCAACGTGGTACTAGGTCCTAACCATGTTTGGAGGCAAAATCGAGGTCATGCTGAGGTACTCTTTAAGTGATACGAGTACAATGTTCTAGTAAAAAAAAGAAATCTAGTCGATTTTTTTAGTCGCAATGGCCAATATTATGTGTATGCATGTAAATATACAGATAATAATTGAGTTATAATCACAGAACAATAATGATTAAAAATATTCAAGTTTTTATTTATTTAATATAATTACTATTATAGTTAAATAAAAGAGTCGGAAAAATATAATAATAATAATATCGATTACAATGCCATTATAATCGATATCGTGTATTTCATAGAAATAGTTTGATTTATTCATCAAAATTTGTACATTATAACCAGATTTTTTGGTGGGAAATATTAAGAGTTTATTTCTAAACTTATATTTACTAAAAATTTATATATTAATTTAATTTTAATTTTAAAATTAACGGGTAAAATTTTAAAATAACTTGTAATTTATGTTAAAAGTGAAATTCAAAAAGTTATAAAAAACATTAAATATCTAAACTGTGATATGCGCCTTTGCGTAAGCTTTATTGTAATCAAATAGCATCAAATACTTTCTGTTTATTGGCTAGCTATAGATTAAGTAAGAAGTTACCACTTTCTTGCATAGAACTAAGTAAAAAATAAATAGGTAATACTTCACGTCTATACATACATTAGTATGTATCATCACTTCTACAAATGTTTAACAAATCCATCGTAGTCAAATCTAAATATCAATGAAATTTCATCAAAATATCAACAGACATGTAGTTATAGAAACAAATTGAATTAGCCTGGGGCCTATAGCTCGGAACTTTTATAACTGGAGGTCGACCACTTATTCAATACCGGAATATTCTATGAATTGGACTCAAGTACCCACTCCTATTTTATGCTAAATTCTATAAATTCTATCAGGGCCAGAACCAAAGAAAAAGAATTTCTATAAAAAGAATGTCACGTGCTTTCTGTTGAAAACAAAATGTCATCTTTGAAATAGAATTAACTATTTTGCTATAGCTTATAGAATAGAACGTCCCGTAGAAAAGTTGGTAAAGGAACTCGTGAAACAGGCGTGACGGCAGGTGCACATGTTTTGCATTATTTTGAACAGTTCGGCAATGGTGAGCTAAGTATGGAAAAAAAATATAGTTAACACCCTACAAAGTTTGGTTTACAATTTACGTTTAAATAGTTCGAACAATCAATCTTCTAGTATCACAGTGATTCTCCTAGTCGATGCACGTACCACGGCACAGACGGACGACACTAAAATACCAAATTAGAGTAGAACGCAATGAAGGCTTTATTCCGCGTTTCTATGCCATTAAAGTGAGGTATAATAGACCGAGTGGAAGCGTGCCGTGAGACAGGAGGCTCGATATATTTTTTTCCAGAACACGTAGTTTCTTCTATCATTCTGTTTATTGCTTCTGATAACTACTTATTCGCCTGCGGCAATGGAAATAGAAATAGACGTTTTCCATCGAACCAAAATGGCTGAAGTTTTATTAGAAAATTCTGATTTGTTCGAAAACAAGCAACCATTAGCTGTCCTTGAATTTGGAAACTTTTTACTTAAAGAAAATAATCGTTTCTTCATTATATCTATAGTTTTCTATTCTACCTGCTAGTGATATTATAACGATTAAGTTGAAAACAAGGAAAATGAAGCACTTAACAACAGAGGCTGATTACGTCCGTTTGCTTGGAGTAGTTATTTATAGTTTTGGCTTCTTATTAATTAAATTGATCTATTAGGAAAACGTACAGTTTTTATAACGTATGACATAATATATCAACTTACATATAAACGAATCCAACATTCCATTTTAAAGATAATACTTAATAAATAAATAATTTCCTAAGAACACTAACACGTACAAAAAATTATAAAAATATCTATTTCAAATTATGTACTCTAAATATAATCAATAACTGAATATTTCGCATTATATATAAATAAAATATTACTATTTTTATTTTGAATATATTCACTGAATTTGAAAACATGTCATAATGTGAAGATGGATATTATAAAAGTTACAAAAACTCCATAGTTCACGTTATGCACATTTAGGCATTATTAATTTGTTATAAATAGATATTATAATTATTTTATAAGTAGTTCTTTACCACCTTTTTCCGTTCCACTGTATAAATATTACTGTATATTTTAACGGTTTTTTGTTGTTTTCATAATTTTTTTATGTTCAGGGGTCAAAGTTTTTCTCACAAATAACCTTTGCACCTTGTTTAATTGAGCGTTCACTTATAAATTACTTGCGGCTGACGTCCTTATTTGGATTTATGCCAAGTAGAAATCCATAGTAATCCGGTTTTCGCGATGAAAATCGCGAAATATATCGCGAACGTTATATATCCATTCGCACTTAATAAATATTTATACAACGCGTATTATCGTACACCTTTTTGGAAAATAATATAATACATACTTGTCTCAAAAGGCTATGATATGTTTTTGGGTCGAATTGATGTTTCTGGTGGAATAGGTGCATGTTTTATAAAGAAAACCTTTATCTTTCTAAAACATATTTATTTTTGACACAATTTCTAGAAATTTATATTACCACTATAAACGTAATTTTCTATAAAATAATCGCTTTTATAGCATATAAGAAAATAAGATTTGCGAAAACTTATTTATGTCTATCTATACAATGAAACACAGTATCTAACTTTAAAAATATCAGAAATGTTTACAATCTCCATCGTCGTGGCGTTAACCACATTACTTGTTGTGATACAAGAAGTTCTGGAATCAAAGTCCCATCCAAGATCACGTTTGTAAAAAAGTTTCTTAGTTCTTTCGTCTCTCTGGATGTTTTGGAGATACCTCTAATTTTTTTATGCCTTAGTATTCATGATATCACAAAAAAAAAAAACTCACAATATATCTCTGTTGAATATTTAAAATAGATTGTTTCCTTTCACTCGTTTGCGCATTCTTAGCACGAGCCCCACTTACAATTATCCGATTTTTATTTATCCTTTTCCTTAAGTTCTTAATATGATCACGCCAACTTTGATGCTTATGTATGATCACTGCTTTTACGATATGGAAAAAAATTAAAAAAAAATAAACTAGTAAGTATGCACTCACGTACTTACTGTCTGTTTATACTGGATGTTGAAACGAAGCAAACTAAAAACCTTTTAAAGACTTTCCTATAATATATTAGTAAAGAACTGTTTTCTGTATTTATTTCAAAATTTTATGGGCAGCATTATCAAAAATAAGGAGTTAATTCTCATATATTTTTCATAATAAGTACCTTTAAAACTATTCGTTTCATGATAATAAATAATTATAAATAACCGATCCCGGTACTGTTCACGATGCCGATTTGTACCATTCTCGATTCTGAACCCGGTATTGAAGTAAGTTCCGATTCTGATTCCGCTTTCGATCCCGATCCCGTTCTCGATTTCGATCTCTTCGTATTCCGATTCCGGTTACGATCTTGATTCCACTTTTTGTCCCGCGGTCGATTACGTCCTTGTCCCGTTCTCTATTCCGAAAACTCCCCAGACTTGGTTCTCGACTTTGCATTTCGTTCTGTTTGCGATTTCGTTCCAATTGGGACAAAACCGGGGTAAATTTTTGTACCAAAATAAAAATTTCACTATATTACTTTGAGATAAGGTTGCTTCCTATTAGTTAAAGAAATATTAGAATCTGCAATAACACAAGTATGCAGAGGAAGCCAAAAAGAAAGTTTAATAGTCTATTTTACTAAAGGAGTTTCTTATTAGTGAGATAATTATTAGCATCGATTTAGTAGTTCAGTTCAACACTAAAATTACGCGCACGATGTCAGATACGAATGCTAGTTTATTTTTCAGAATCTTCGTATTCGCGAGTACATATCACCAGTTTCATAGTAATTGTACAAAACACACAATCATTTTTATACATTACACAACTCCGCTCACCCCAATCTAATTGTAAAGACGCACATTACCACTTTCCAAAGGCTTACCTTGCTCCATAAAAAAATTCGTACAAAATTCAACCACCCTTAACTCTAATATAAAGTAAATTATCCACACATTAAAATATTTTAAAGACATTTTTTCGTTATTGTGTAAGTTGGTCAAACCTTCTCGAAGATAATGCGCCAAAAGTCTATTTTACGAAATTTAACTAACTGCCTCTTAAACAGGTACACTGTTCCTATAGGATACAATTGTTATGTTGTCCCATAGGAACCCCTGCGTTTTTCCGGGATAAAAAGTAACCTATAACATTCTCTGACCTTTAAACAACTACTATGAAAAAAAACATGTCGATACCTTGCTATATGACAAAGAGAAAAAAAAATATCTCACAGGAATCATACATTTTTTCGGGTTTAAAAATAGCCTATGTGCTATTCCAGAATACATTCTCCGAGTCAATTGTTATCCAAATCCGTGCAGCCGTTCTGGCGTTATTAAGCCACAAACCACCATCAAACTTTCGCGTTTATAATACTAATATATATATTCGAGAACCTTACCATAAGTTATTTCTTATATGTCACATGATACAGTTTGTGAACCTTTTTATTTGTTTGATTTATCCCCCAAACGTGACCCTTTTATTTAAATTTATTCATTTAAGTTACAGGTCCATATTTGGGTCACAATCATACATATGTGCACCGAATTTCAAATAAATCCATCCAATATATTCAGAGCAAATTGGCTGCTACCGGCGGACACAGACAGACACACGAGTGATCGTATAAGGGGTTCCATTTTTTCATTCGCAGCTACGCAACCCTAAAAATGAGGCTAGTGCATAGCTCGTGCGTCAGATTTTAGTCAGATTGAGGGACTCGTACCCTCAAAGCTCTTTTCACTGGCCCAGCGCTAGGTGGGGTGTTACCACCAAATGCAAACACACTAACATCTCCGAGACGCGAATGGTGTAATTTCCCTGGACGCAGGCTAAAAACTCATTCGTCAATTTGACCGTGTGCCGGTTGAACCCGGACCTTTTGGCTCGAACACAACTATTGTACACTAATAATATATTAATATGTAAAATGAAATATATAGAAATAATAACTATTAATAGATACCTACAGTACAATTGCGTATTTACAGGCAAGGCACTTGCATAGCACATAGTTGAATCATAACAGAAACATTATGTATATTCAGCCTATTATTCCTTGCGTCACACACGCTTACATCCTCCATACAATTTTGAATACCTTCCCGAAGTTTCGGCAACATTCCCCCCGAAAGCCCACCTACCCGACGTAAACTTTCAAAGATTTCGACTTACATTGTAAAGTTCGTACAAGCAAATCCGACGAGTGTTCTAAATACGATATCAGTGTACTCGGAAGTTTTGCACGAATTAATTCTGAACGTACGACGATAAGCCTACACGAACAAAGGATTAGGGTTGACTCTCGTGTTTGCATCTATTTATATACTTCGACGAGTATTAGAGTTACGTTACGTGTTTTCTTGATGCTGTTCGTATGCATAGTGTGCAACTTGGTCGAGTCGGAAATCCAGACGAAATTTGTAGGACTTTATGTATCAAATCAGAAAATTAAAACAGTATATTAATATTTCTGCACAAGAGATTTGTAAATCTCTTGTTAAAAGTTATGTATAACTGTTATTAGAATTATCCTGGGTGATGTTTTAACTATATATATATTTTTAAAGTAATTGTACCATTATCTTGGTGAAAAATGCCACTTTGATCTTAACAAATTTTTGGCATACGGTTTCCACATAGATTTGGCTTTTTTAACGTTATACGATCATTATTAAACAAACAGTAATAACACCGCTCATTATAACCCAATTTCAAGAATGTGTCGCCTTTACATTGATATGGCACATAAGCACGATGATCTGGACATTTTTGAAGCTAAACCGCGTACATTCAAACGATTCATACAGGTGGTTCTCGGTTTACGCTAAACCCAAAAGCATTTTGTTTTTGTTTGTATCGCTGTCCATTATCATTGCTATAAAAATTGTTACTATGTGTACCTCATGAAATAAATAAATGTATTAACCATAACCAATATTTCACCCCGGAAACAGTTAAATTCGATACATCTAATTTTTTAATCAAATAACACTTGGTCAAATATTCCACTTGTATGTTTGCATTGGTCGTTTTGAAACGATAATTACTTGTGGTTCACTAACTATGCATATTTCTGTTTTAATATTGCATACGCTATGCAATTATTGAGAGCGCAGTTTTGTTATCTGAGATCAACTCAAATGGAAATCTTTGAAGTAACGTCGTAACTTTTAATTAAAAGGACCTCTTCTGCTAGTTGATTTCATGTAATTACTTGTTTCAGCTATATCCAACAAGACGTGTTCTCTTCTCATATTCAGACTAATGAGAAATACTTATTTCATTTAATTCAACACTGAAAACTTCTGGAAAAGAAAGAATCTCTTACGAAAAATTACGAATTGAACATATTCTTCTTTTATATAAACGGATAGAATCTAAGATGATTTATCTTGATACGATAGCTAAGACACATAAAATAATAGATAAAAACCAGCTAAGAACTTTTCGGGCCATGCTCACAGTTCTGAAGCTATCACCATAAAGAAATGCACTACAAATGAAAAAATTAACCGAGTTACATTATTTCCACATTTCCCGCACATAATACATATATATAAGCACTTTAGTGATTTATGACCAGAGAAACGAGAAGGTATGTCGGTTATTACTTTAAAACTGATGTGAACTAAATACACCAGCAAAAGAGCATAAGTTCATGACACTTACGTCCTTTTGTTGAAAAGTGCAGCTTTTGGGCAATAACTCAAAAACCGCATATCCGATCATGTACAATATAATTTTCGTTGAAAGTATTTATTAATTGTTACTTTTGCAATTTTTTCCATATTTTTTGGACTTACGATTTAAAACATAAATGGGGGACACAATTTCTATTAGCTTCGGAGCGAGTATTTCCAAACATATTCAATTAGTTAAAAAAAAATGTTTAAAAATCTTAATGTGCTTTTAAAAGAACTATCAAAATATTGGTCACACGATGATGTTTGCTGAAATAAAATTTTTCAGTTTCTGTTACATATATGGAGTGCCCCGCTAAAAACATTTATTTTTGTTATTCAACTACGAAACTAAGAAGCAGTTTATAAAACACACTGATTCACCGAATTTCATCAACATGCATTTTGCAGTTTTTGATACATATGTCTGTGACTTATGGACGGGCAGACGGACGGACGTGACGAAACTATAAGAGTTCCATTTTTGAAATTTAGGCTCGGGACCCTAAAAACTATTGAATATTGTACTCACAAAACTTAATTTGAATCGTTAGAACCATCATCCATCGAAATGCGAAAGTTAGCTGCTGACAATTACGATACGGACATTCAACTGTGATCTCTCGAAGGAGTAGAATAAATTGTGCTGCATTCATTTTCGGCAATTCTATCTCCCTTCCGATGTTCCTATGACACCTAACACTCTCGCAGGCTCGAACGCTAATGGTATTCGAGGCACTCGAAGCCGAGTAGATCTCCCGAGTTAATCTCGTTGTACGTAATAAGCATTAGAGATAGCTTACGACAACGATACCGCTGCGCGGCAACCTCGGCCGCTTCGCTGACCTGTTTAACCAATTATATGATTAACATCGTATCGTTTCGTATTACAAGTTAATTAAGACTAATCCAATCAGCAGAGACGGTGTTGCCATCTTGTATAGCTGTTCTATAAAAAATAGATTTTAAATCTTATCCAGTTATCGGATATACTTAAATGTGCCATCTGAGAGGCAATGCAATAATCTTATAAATTTCGATATCTACCCCGATTCAATATTAAACGAAAGCTCAAAGGCTGTCGGTATTAATCGCTACGTTGATTAGCCGGATCGACGCTATTCCTCTCATGCCTGTTACCTTACCATCCGTCACCGCATGAACATTTTGAAGATTGTTGAAGTTGAAGAAGAATAGACGAAGAAGAAAATTTTGAAAATGAAATCATAATTACAGTCGTTATGACGTCGTTTGCCAGTGTCCAGACTCCGCTTTCAATAATGCTTTAATTACATGTCACGAGATCTTCAGAAAAAATATAACTGTATCTGCTTTTACACGTTAATATTGATATATAATATCAAGCGCTACAAAAGGAAAAGTTGATTATTAAGTTCGCGTCCTTAAGTTTGCTAACAGTGTGACAAAATAATGAATTACATTAGGTTCATGTTGCATTATAAATAAAAGAAATAAAGTAATATTTTAATGAAATGCTAATTAGGAACATTAGGGGTACTAAAATAAATGTGTGAAAAAATATTACGCTAATATTATAGCTAATATCAAAAAAAAAAAAAATATAATTTGCAATACTATTATGCTTATTCTTATATGCTAAAGTAATTTTTCATATAATACAGCCATGCTGTGATCAATTTGGCCGCAGCACGAAAATAAGCCCGTTCGACTGGCGAGACATCACACTTTCACGGAATGCAAACATCAAATATTCCGCTGTTGTATATCATCCAGTAAATGAGAGTTCCGGTAACCCACTCCTCGTCTATTTCTCCGCTCCCCCGTCCATAAGTTCACTAACTTTCCATCGGATATTCTATTCATAACTGAGATAACGCTCTGGTGACTCCTTCGTGGTTACGACAAATCATGGGCGGTGACCACTTAACTCTTTGTTGCTTCGGATGCTCATTTTCTTCTCGAAAATGTATAAAATAATACTTATTTTGAAATAATGTTACGGTTAATATCAATTACATTAAAGTTATATTACATAAAATTAAACATATTTCGAAGATCATGCATTGCGTAGAAAACTGAACACGTGCAGTTTAAAAAAAAAAATGAAAAATAAAAGAGAAGGCTGCCGATGTTAATGAAATATTATTTGTTCAAAATCGTGTAAATTCTTTAAAGAAATTTCATAGGATTCGTAATCTTCGATGTTGTCTGAAAATGTTTAAAAATACTTCAAGATAAATTCTTGACATATTAAAAAAAAAGTTTATTAATTTATTAAAATATAATGTTTAAAGAAAATAAACTATGTTCAATTACAAAAAAGTACATGTAGAAATAAGATGTCAAATGATTGTTTTGATACTTATTTAAACAAAAAGTCGTATTCGGATTGGTTATTGATAACTTATCCCTGTTGTAAGGTATTAATATTAAACAAAATATTAACAAGTTTTCTCACGAACCCCCAATACTTAATAAAACGCACAAAGAAACGTAAATTAGTTTGACCTTTTGAGTAAACAAACGCGAAAGAAAAATATTTTCTTTCTGCTCCAACTTTTTATTGTTGATTCCCTTGTTTATCCCCTAGGAGTATATTTTATAGGGTCGTAAAACGCAATCGTGTTTCAAGGTAATACGACAGACAAACAAACGCGTTATCGTTACTTGCCAGTGCAATCCGCGGTCTCGTATATCACCACGACAGTTCACCCCTTCGACATGGACAGAGCTCACAATAAGTGCTCGCGAGCCGATTGTCGTCTTCATAAATATTGTGGTAATCATCGAAAGCGGCGGTCTCTCGGGGGTTAAGAGCCCTGCCTCTGTGCCGGAATGTACCGGGTTTGAAGTCTGACTTGACGCATAAAGGTAGCGGTTGTTGTCACCACATTGGTGACAGAATATGTTAGAAGCTCTCCAGACGCCCTTCAACTGTAGACGTCTTAAGTTTCAAGTCTTCCATTCTAAGATAAACAATAAAAGGATAGGTATATCGTAAAATTAGACCAGTAACATTCTAAACGGTAACTTGAAGGTAGTGTTTTTAAAACTTAATTATAGACATTTAGAATTGTTCAAAGAATAACACAGTTTCCTTTTGTGGCTTTTCTGGTTGTTGGTTTGTATTTTAGAATTCAGATTTATATATTCCCTCGTCGTCCCTAGTTGTAGAACGATTTAGATTAGCTGATTTGAAAATTTTGAGGCTTATTCTTTTCTTGAAACTATAATAATTTTCCTAGTCATTTTTATATGTAAAATGTTTCAAATTATTGTCGATGTATAAAAACATCTTTTGAAAAAATATCTCAATAAAAGTATACATAAATATGTTCAAAACATTAAAAAAAATATTACTTTAATTAAATATAAATATTAAATTAATTACAAGTATTCATTAAATTAATTCAAGTGAATCTATTTTAAATTTTACCAGTATTCAATATTCTTCAAGCAAATATTTCACAAATAAAGTGCTTGAAAACTTTGCCTTCGAGTAAGTACAACATTCGAATCTCGACTACGGGAGAATTGACTAATGAGTTTTTACTCAAATTAAACCACCCCTTCAGCTACTCGGAAAACACATTAAGCCATCGGTCCTGGACATTTCCAGTAGACTGGGAATAATTAGTAAGCCGTTGTCATTAGCAACCCTTCCCTTAATTCGCACTATGTCAGTACGAACTACAAAAACTTCAAGAACTTCAATCTTAAATAAAAATATGTCAGGAAACATTAATAGACAACACTATAAAAAAACATTATTACTAATTCACCTTTTTGCATAGAGCAGAGCTTCCTCCGGCATACATAAATATATAAATCTAATTAGGTGTATTAGTAGTAGGTTTAGTAATACAAAATCCAATAGCAATTATAACAATTCTAGACTTTCATGTTAACTATCAAAAATTCGGCACTAATAGCAACAATTTAAACAATTAATTTTAGGGACACAAAACTGACCCTGTTCGTAAATATTACTTTTCAATTATTACGAAATTATGTTGCAATTAAGTTTTTCATATTAATTATCCAAAATTCACCACCAATTGTAATCAAGTATCTCAGTGACCGGGCTTTGCTCGGCGTTATTTTCTTAAAATGGTGTTATGTATAAAAAATTACATTTAGATTCGCCTTGACAGAGCTTATTCTCGTACTTAGCGTAAGCCGTTTACTTCTACTTACTACAGTACAAATACGCGACTTTATAAATTTGTAAAAAAAAATAATTATAAGAGTGCCGATTAATCGCACAGAAAACAAACACGCAACCATAAGCGACTCCAAACAATCAGTCTGTGTCAATAGGAAAAACCTTTGCAAATTTCAAAGAAATAAGTCTAATTAAAAGGGTTCTTAGTAATTTTCACAGAGCCCCAAAATATCTATTCTGTAAATTTCACTGGCGTCCAGCTTTTACCATACTCTATTTTATTAAAAGGAGTTAAACCATAAGAATTCTTATTGGCTATCACGGAACTCATAAAACGTATTGTATCTATTTTTATTGGCTTTCAACCATCTAAAAATTAATTTAATTGAAATCGCTCAAACTGTAAAAATTCTTAGTAATCCTCATAAAACTTTGATAAATGTATCATATATCTTTCACTGGCTATAAATTATCTTCATACTAAATTTTATTGAAATGTACCTTTGTAGGAACCTTAAAATGGATCAAACCCTTGATAGTTTTTATTGTAGATAACTTTCGTTGACGACTTAGCCCGTATGGACACAAAATTAATTACTACATCTTTTATATTGACTGAGGATGTCGGGTCCATCATGGTCCCGATCTCACTCCTTATGCTCGATTTTGTTTTCATCTATTTCTCAATGTTGGTTCTGCTTTCTATATCGATTCCGGTTCAATTTTAATTAAATTACGATAAATTATCCAATTTTTATATCTTTTTCGGTTTTCACGCAGAACCCTAAATATGTTCGGGATAAAAATACCTTACATATAGCTCCCTAAGATCCTCTACTTTCAGTCAAAGCCACATCGTGATCCAAAGATACCCCAGACAAACAGAAAGTCATACAGTTAGAAAAGGGTTATTTTCTTTCATAAAAACCTAGCCCTTACAATTACGAAATAGTAAAAAGAAAAGAATTAGCCAAATCCGTAAAGCCTTTTTTGAGTTTTAACAACACGAACAAATAGCTATTGATTTATGTGTACATCACATACACTAAAAGTATTATGATTAAATTTTCCATGTTAAGAACACAAAATCCAGGACTAATTGCAAGTTTTGATTTTTTCATTCTTAAAGCAGGAAAACAGACCTTTCTCACATGAAGCGGAAAAATGGATTTTACCTCGTGAGCACCAGGATATAATATTTACACTACATGTACAAATATTCATTAAGAACTATTACTCTAGCGGCACCTTATTGAAGGTCGTTCACTATAAATATTTTGTGTCAACCAAAGAAATCGAGTACCAAATCCGTCGCCCCTGAAACAAATATCTCATTTTCCAAAGTGAGGAAATACGCATATAATTCTTCAGAGAGGGTTATTCAAGGTGAAAAAGTCTATGAAACTGTTGGAAATTGGAATAGAAACCGGTTTGAAATAAGTCAACTTCCAAAGTCTACTATTAAAAAAACAAAACGATAAATGTATTCACAAATACGTACTTGTATACAAACCGTAAAATATCGGAACTTTTCTAAAACTATCTGCCACACATTACACATCTCCCTTTTTTAAGTTGTTTACATATAGGAAGTTTAGGTGCCTGCCGGGGTAAACATATTTATTATGTGGAAATCGGTGGGCCCTAGCTTCCCCAAGGGAATGGGTTAACATGTAAGCTTTCTGTATCTCTATATTTGCCCTTTTTTTTTTCTCCACGAGAAAAAAGGGGCTGTTTCGTAACATCCTTAATTCAATACAGTGTAAGTTTTCCGTTTTAGGTTACGACAAATTGAAGTGCAAATGAATCCCTTTCAAAGGCGCTGTTTCATTCTTTAACATTGTTATACCTTAAAAAACATATAAGTGCATAATAATAAATTAAAATGTTTTACTATGATTTAAAAAATTTTAAAAAAATATTCGTGACGGAAATTAACTATTTATGCAATTCGTTGTGTATTTGTATTAACGTAACGAAAGGTGACAATAAAATTTAGAAGGAACAAATGTTTAACGCTATATTTTATATTATAAAATATGGTGTTAAAAAACCTATCGTGAACATCTAAAAATATTAAACAGTGTATATTGACAAGTACAAGTTATTTGAACTAACCTAATAAATCACAAAAACTCTTCTATGTCAAATAATGTCATTAAATTAGTTTTATATTTTAAAATACGACCATTTTCTTTAAATATTATCAAATCAAAAAGTATTTTGGAGTTTTTTGTGAATTTCATTAGACCGAAATTGGATATAGAAATTGTCCAACCTAACGATACTGACGTAGATTTATGCAAGAAAAAAAAATAGTTTTGCAAACACGAACCGTGACACGGAGAATAGATGGATTCGACCTTTTTTTCGGAAAGGGCCTGACATGTTTCAAGATAGATTTCGCAATGCATATTTTATACAAAATATTTGCATGTCACGAGCCGCTTTCTGTGATTATGACCTCGAGACCGACGGAATCGATTCTGAGGACCGCGTTATTTAAAATTGTAAAATTATGGCTGTTTTCTAGCCTTAAATTAAGTAATATATTATTTAAATTAAATTAAGAATAATAAAGGCAACGTAAGGGCACCTACCCGCATATTTTGACCGAGTACTCAGTATAGCGTTAGCTGGACGCTTCAAGAATATATATCATTTTTTGAGGTGGGACTTCTGTAACTGCAATCTATTTATTTACAAAGAAATTACATCCATTAAAATCTATATTTCGTTCTAGCGATTTCCGTGTTTGTAATTTAGATTTAAGATTTCACCAAACGAAAAATATTTAGATTGTATGTTGCCGGTATTTAAAATGGACAATCTCTAGTGTAAAGTCCTAACATATTTATTAACAACTTGCGCCCGCCTCTATACCCGGTCGGACATAACCGGATTTGTTCATTTCTTGTATCGTACACTTTCACTTTTTAGAAGTATTAATTAATGGTTAATTCAACAATAACTAGCCGAAATTAAAATTTTCGTATCAAGCGTTGACCCTTTCAATCATTTGACACGTGTTAATCACTCGTTACTGGAGCATAACCTTTGACAATCCTTTAGTTTTAGATTGAGGAATTAAGCTGTCCACTCTGGCCAAGTGTGCGTTAGGGACTGCTAATGACCGTCAGTACCAGTGTAATGACAACGACTTGGACCGACAACTTAAAGTGTTCTGCATTACGCGCAGCGAGTTGTTTACTTTGGGTTAAATTAATAACTGTTTGATCGATTCGTCGGTAGTAAGCATTGAACCCCGTATCTTCTAGTTCAAAGACGCTCTTAATTCTTACAGCAACATAGATCTAAACAACTGCTCATACCTTTATTCTTCGCATGAAGCGATCTATGTTTAAATAGATCTATTTAAATAATGATCTAGATCGCTGTTAAATTTTAAATTTAGTTGTTATATCTACTGCAAAGTCATTCATGAAATTTTCACTTCAACCTCGCGTAATTTTGCGATTAAATGCGACTCAATCAGGCAAGCATATTCTCTCCTAAGTCTGTCGTCGCCTATTCTAAACAGCATGCACTTTTAAAATTAGTGCATGGTTATTGCTCAGGATTGCAAAGGATCAATGGTGACCCATCCACTACCTCCATTTACATCCACTGCCTCCCAATCCAGCAAATTCCACCGGAGATCTCTCTATTGCAACATATGCGTCGGCACATCTGGCCTGTTCGTCGAATCTTCAGCTTTCATGTGCATAAAGTTAGGCAGCTCGTAAATATGACCTAGTTTATTGCCCCATTAATATAGGAATTCATAAAAATTTTAGTATTTTTCCCGAATTATATAATGCAAACAGTTTTTTTTTTGGGTTATTTATATTTGCGTCACGACCTTCATATCGACTTTTTGCTTGGCTAGCTTAAGACGTAAGATTTTTAAGTCGAAGATAGGTAAAAATATTGATACTTCGATTTTTCAATGTCAGTACAAACCTTTATACAGACAGACTAAATTCATTACCTTTCCTTTTTCCACCCGCCATATTTGCATATAAAATTACATTATTTCTCACCTGTAGAAATAATTACATATTTTTCTTACGTATAAATAGCCCTGTACAAATATAAAAAGAACAATTTACAAATTAGCACGATTTGCGTATTGCTCATTAAACAAGTCCCATAAAAGTTTTGCTATCTGAATTAAACATTATTTTTTTTAATTTTCAATCAAAAAAAAAAATGGGTTCGTAACACTAATTCAAAATTGGATATTCACAGAAACCCACAAATTTAGAGACGCATCCCGTATAAAATACGTCAGTTACATCAAAAAGGTAAGGCCACAAAAAAAAAAAACATTTCGTGCGGATAAAATACTCACAGCCGAACGCTCTCTTGAAATATTACGGGGGAATGTCTTTGACAATTTCCAGCTTAGGTTTCACGGGAATGGCGACCACGTTGTGTTTTTGTGTGCCCGCCGAACGAGGAATCGACTCTCGTTTGATGTGCCTAGGTATGTTTTGGAATGTAAAATGGATTGGGGAGATGATCCATTTTGTAGAGCTATCGCTTTTTATTATATAAACAGTTATTTCAATGGTCATGCTCATCGGAAAATGAACAGTCAGTCAATGACTGCCTTAAGGGACCTTTTGACTCGAACGCGCTAATTATGGCGCGATGTTTACGTATATACAAAGATAGTTTTCTACGCGATCAAAGCAGTTAAGATTCTGTTCGAGTGGGAACTATTATTCTATGGTATCAGAGAGTAGTTGCTACATAACCCGCGCTGGCTTATAAAATGCCCCTAGACATTCTGGTAAACCTTTCCCAGAGCGCAGACTTTGCCGCGATATTATAGTATTGTAATGTAACTTGGGGTTTAGTCCATACCTACTTATGTTAAAAACATAAACTCGAAATTCATTTTCTCGGAATCAGACAGTCATTTTTAATCACACTCAATTATTAATTTTTTTTCAAGCATTAAAGAATTGTATTTAGCAGTGTTTCCTGATAATATTGTAGGCCAATTCTCCTTGAAGAGTTCTCGATAACTGTTTTATGATTCCGTGCATTCTTATTCGTCATGTATGTCCGTGTGTCACAGCCTATTTTATCAGATTATCCTCGAAGAAAAACTTTGCCGTTGCAAGTCATATGAAGTTAGGTAACCGAATCGGGCACGTGTAGCGCAAATTAACGATTTTCAAATTTCAGCGGTTAATTTTAAACGACATGCTATAAGATTAAAATACTTTGATTGAACGCATTATATGACATATCAAATGAACGAGTTTGTTATGAGAAGTATAAATGTATATACTTATTCTAGAATTTCAGAGCTTTAATAGATATTAAAGAGATTATACATTCATTTCGTTTTATAAAACTTTTTTTTCCTAATTCCTACCTAAAAAGAATATTTAACGATTATTATCATTACTATTTTTAATGAAAGTAGTAGCTCCAAAATGCATTATGATTTTTTTGTTATGATTTTCAATACAATAGAAATTTAATTACGATAAAATCATAAAAAAGGAAAGAAAATAATTAGCAGAAACGCTTCTAATTTAGTTTTAATTACACTTAATTATGACATTTTTTTTATTATTTTTTCATTGATAGTTAGAAAATAATTTTCAATCGGATATCGCGTACTTTAAAAAATATATTAAAATTATTGTATAAAAATATATTACAAATATTTGTGTATATTATTTTAATTACATACGCCTTATAATATAGTTATAATTTTATCTGATTCTACTGGAGATTATATATATTACGTGTAACTTCCCCGACGAAAGTGTAATTTAAGCGTTAATGACATCATTAACTCGACAACGGTAATGACGTCCTCGATATCATTAAACTTTATTAGTCTCATTAAAATCCACTTTCTTGACGCTTGTCACATCGAAACATGTATACATGCGATAAAGGGTTGAATTATTTGTCAAGCGTGAATAAATATTTTGAATTTAATAATCACATAAAATTAACGTAAAACGATCTTGACAAATGTAAAAAAATGTTTTATAAAAATTATTCTGACTGGCAGAGCTATGAAGTTTAAAAAAAATTGGTTGCCTGTAAAGTCGGTATACGGGCGAAAGTTTTACGTGACAACGACTTTGAGTGGTAAAATCATTTTAATGTGAATATTCATTCGTATAGTAGGAAGAAGGATGAAATAATAGTAACAATTTAAAACATTTATTTATACAAAGAATTATATTTAAAACATTAATTTATACAAAGAATCTCGCACTGAATTTCATATTAACAAAATTTTATTTTACCTTTACACATACATACGTATTTATATAAAATATACATACAATAACCTGCAATACATTTCGCCTTAGGCGGGCTAACTGTGCTCGAGTGGAAGGGACGCGTGCCTTTCACTTTTTATGTCTGTCTCTCTCGCTCTTAGGCGGGCTAACCATGCCCGAGTGGAAGGGACGCGTGCCTCTCACTCGCTCTCATTGTGAGCGCATAACGTGAGCGGAGCGTAACGCAGTTTCTTGAAGTGTCACCCGGCAAACCAATTTATAAGACGTTGTCACGTCAAAATATAATAAATTTCTTATAATAATGTTACGAATATAAAATAAATCGAGTTGACATTTAAATTTGCATAAACGGCGCGAATAACGGAAAATAATCAAACTCCATAATTTATAACTTATGCAAGTGACGATATAAATTCTGACGTTCCAATTAGAGATTGCGCCTGTGCTGCCATAAATCGAGGAGCAGCTTACGGGAGATTAATTCATTAACCAAATATTATTATCGTGGGTTTGTTTAAATAAAACGGTTATTAATTTATAATATAACATTGTTAATTGTACGGTGGTTAAGATTAAGAGCGGTGGTTAAGAGTGTCGACTTCGGAACGGAACGTACCGGGTTCAATCTCAACACGGGCGAATGGATTAATGTGTATTTAACTTTAGTTAAGTTAAGGCAATGGTTTGGTGTTAAGTCGTTGGTCACTTACGTAGATATCATATGTCAACAAGCAATAAATAAATAAATGGTAAAATTTAATGACGTAGATATTGGTGATGATTGTCCTTAGCAGCCTTCAACATAAGCTGGCTAACTATATATATAGTTATCCATAACATTTTTTTTTGCATATGAATTATACAGACCATATGTTATTACCCTACTATGGCAGAAATACTTACGAGCCTGACTGGGTATGTATGTGTTAAAGATACCTAGTTCTTAATTTAAGACAGCCTAAACCACTAATCCCATTTCTTCTCATTCGTACTTCTACGTAACATATCCTAGGATGTATGATTGTAAAACGATATCGAAAATTACGCTAGAAAGTACTTGAGTATGTGAAAAAAATTGGCAATGAAACTATGTGTAGTCAGAAATATTAAATTAACACCTTTCTGAGGGGATCACTTCGGGGTAAGTTAACAACACAGTGCCGTTAAGAACTAGATTTTATTAAATTAAATTAAATACAATACACATAAATACATCAATGGGTGTCATAAACTTTAAGAAGTAATGTACTCTTGAAAATTCAGTAAAGTGCTATACTAACAATAGAGTAGAAAAATATAACATTAAGAAATTTTGCATAAGTGACCAGCAACCTATGCTAGGTTGCTGGTTGAAAAGTCCCAACAAGAACTATCCTTTAAAATAACTAGATGGCAGCGCAGTCAATAGGATTAATCTCATCAATAATTCTGACCCCTCAATTCATATTGTCAGGTAATCACTTATCTATTACGCATTTATTTAAAATTAGGAAATTTTGAATAAAAAACAAAATTGATACTTGACGGCGGAAAAACAGATTGAATGACTTGAAACAGGGAAATATCCCTGTCGGATAACTTCTTTTGACTTATTTTTATTTCAAAGCTGTAATTTTTTATGGGTATACATATTGATCACTTCGATAAAGTGGTGGAATAAAAGCTCTGTATAAATTTTTCTAGAGTTCTTTTCCTACACGTAAAATGGGGATGATTTTATTTTTTGGCTATCCTGTAGTGTCGAGTATCGTTGGATCCGAGATCATCCAAAAAAACTGCGGGCTTGCTCAAAAAGAAATTACTTTTTGGGTATCCATTTGTGAAATATTTAGCCTCAAAGCGCTAATTTTTATCAGAGTCAAGTGCCGCCTTCCTCCCCCTTCTAGATAAATGATTATTCTTGAATATGTGAAAAAAAAATCACATTAATAGCATATATAAAGAAGTTGAAAAGAAAATTATCACAGTTGAGTAGGCTCTATAACTTAACGAGTAACAATCGACCAACTTGTAAAATGAACTTCGAAAAATAATAAGCGAAATTTAGTAGGAATTTCTTTAAAATTTACTTAAATGAAGTTATTGATCGTGTGAAACAGATATTAAATACAATTTTATATATTATACGAAATTATATAAACACAAAATTATATAATCTCTCACACCCGTCGTATGTGGGTTAGTTTTTAGACGTTATTAGCTGCCAAACCGTGAATCCAGTCAACTCAATTAACAGGTTCATACTATCAAACAAAACGTTCTTTTCTAAGCTTATTGTGACGGGCAACTACTGAACCTTATACCGCGTGTAGCCTAACGCGCTTTCATGTTTCGTTCAATTGTAAGCTTATAAAATCATGGAACATTTAATGTAATTTTGGAAAGTTATATTTCATTTAAGATATGCCTTTCTACAACTTCTATCGTGTGTCAAGTATGAGCTGAAATTTACAGTAGATATTTTTGTACAAGTATATATTTTTGTAAGCACAAATAAACTGACTTAAAATATATCTTTATTACCACAATATCTAAATTATAAAACAAGAACGTTTAGACTGTTTATTATTATTTTATAAGTAACATAAAGAAAAAAAGAATACTCTAAACGAAAATTTACAGCTCCCAAGTCGCGTACTAACTTACTATAACACAAAACTGGTCTAATTTAATACGATGCGTAACTTGCATTGCCAACACTTTTGGGAGTAAACTAGACAACTGGGTTTGGACAACGAGTAGCAGTATATCCTAAAATATCCCCATAGGGAATGAAGTCTAGAATTCTCTAGAGAAAAAACACTGAGTGTA
Organism: Eumeta japonica; assembly: GCA_005406025.1. NCBI lineage: Eukaryota > Metazoa > Arthropoda > Insecta > Lepidoptera > Psychidae > Eumeta > Eumeta japonica. The sequence continues at coordinate 65,688 of BGZK01002012.1, forward strand.
AGTTCCAATGTGCGACCGGAGTTCACTCCACCGGTCTAAATTTTATATATTTTTTTTCCTCTTATACTGGACGTTTTTCTATTTGTAACTCTTTTGTCAAATCAATTTCAAATTCGATTAGGGAAAAATTCTGATAGTTCAGAAAAGGCGAAACCAAAAAAAAAAGAAAGAAAAAGGGAATCACCACATTAAATTAACGACATCAATATACATTGCTTTTAATGATTCTTAATGTAATAGCCAGGAAGAAAGATTCAATTGTTTGGCGTCAGTGGATTTTTTACGCCGCGACGTGTGGCAGTGCCCATTGGTTCCTTTATTGACCGTTAGGCGGACGTCAGCTAGCGCGGACAATGGGGACAGCAATAATATACTTTAATGTGAAATACTTTAAAAAGATATATTATTATAGTTAGGAGGAGCTCAAACAGATTCGTAGCTCGCTCCGTAGAGTGCTACGGGACTATATTATAAAAAATTTATAGGGTATCATGTGATATGCATAAAGTTGATTTTATCGTATTTAAGTAATTATCTAATGCAGAATACATAGGAGATAGATATTTCTACGGTTTCAGGTGTCGATTTTACTTTGTACGCTCTATAACTATAGCTTGTGTAAGTGCAGAGATAACTTTAAAGAAGTCTTTTAGCGTTACATGTACATAATCCCAACTTGCGCTGCGCCGGCATGGGCGGCTTAAATTCTAAGACCCTCTCACTGAAATAAGATTCTGGGAAGACATGCCTCAACAACAGAGTAAATAAAACCTTGCACAACATCATGTGTCGACAAACAATACTAGATAGTGTTCCTACGACAAACGCAAAAACGCACCAACAGCCAATCTCACCAGGCAATGTTAAAAATTGACAGACTGTTAAATAAAAATGTAGATTTATTATACACAAATGGATCCTAAATTTGAATTAACCACCTGTTAATTGGTAACATCGGTCGATAAAATTAGAACTTCTAATACAAATCGAAAAAATTAAAATCGCCTATTTCCTAATAAACAGTTTTAAAATACTTAACGGAGAAACGGCACACCTAAAATCGGTAAACCACCTCTGAAACCGACAACGGCGACGAGATATGAAGTGAACCAGTATGAGTTACGACGCTCCGAGGGGATGTCTTTTATCGTTATAGAAGAAAAATGGATGCCGGCCAACTAGAACAAACCGTGTTGCCAAGAATAAAACGCGCCGTGGGCACCTCACCGTATGCGTTAACGCTGGTGATGGCCGCGAGCGAATATGTTGTCGATGAATATTTCGATGAATAACCGATGAGCCGATCTCGACTAGTGTTGTCAATCTCCAGTTTTTATGTCAACGACTGCATATAGATTCATATGAATACAGCGGTTCGTTGCGATGTGTCTGCAATTATTTTTAACTTTAACCAATACAGTATGCGTGCTATCTGAGTGGATATCGGACGCGATTAGATAATCGTTTGCTAAAAAAGGGCAAATAAAATTCATATCCGTACAGATAAATATCTCTGAGGAGGGCAGTTTTATGGAGCTTTTTATGAAAGACATATTAATCACTCCTTAGGCAGACAAAGGGTTATTGCGCTGTCTTATTCTTTGCACTGTGCTCGCTCTTCTATAGTTCTCAAAAGCGAGAATATATGTGAAACCACTTAAATGAACTATGTATGTATATGTAAATATTTACATATATATAGTCGCTCTTATCAACATCTTTATGAAATCATTATTATTATTATTACAGCTTTATTTATCCTTACAACTTAAATTTACATGTTTTAGTAGTATTATATTGAACGTTAACGTTATTGTATGGCCCCTGTTCGGGTAAAAGCCTCCTCCATCTTCTTCCAGTTGTGCCTGTTTTGAGCAGTAGTTGTCCAGTTTTTCCCCGCGATTTTCACAATATCGTCGGTCTATCTTTTCTTTTGCCGTCCCCTATGTCTTTTTCCAGAGGGACCAGGCCAATTAGTTGTTTGTGTAGTCCATCTTTATCTTGGTACCTTAGCGATGTGACCTGCCCACTTCCATTTCAGCGTCATTGTATGTTGTAGGGCGTCCACTAATTTAGTTTTATTTCGTATGTCTGTGTTTCTGTTTTTATCGATTCTTCTTAGTTTCAGGATGCTCCTCTCCATTGCATGTTGGCATGACCGAATTTTATTCTTGATTATGTTGGTGAAAATCCATGTCTGACTTGAGTATGTCAAGGTGGGCAGGATACACGAATCCATTATAATCTTCTTCATCTTCAGACTATAGTCTCCTTTGAGGATTTCTTTCTGTGCCCAGTATTTTCTCCATGCCAAATTTACTCTTCTGTCTACTTCTGTTTTCGTTTCTGTTGGAGTGGAATGATGTTAGTTTTCCGAGGTAAATATATTCCTTGACATATTCTATATTTTGGCCCTCTATACTAATTGGGGTTTCAATACTGTTGGTCATTATTTTAGTTTTGCTGGTATTCATTTCCAGTCCAATTTATTGCTTTCACTAGCGAGGTTTTGAAACATTTGTTCGAGTCCTGTTGCAGTTTCGCTAAACATAGCTATATCGTCAAATCTTAGGTGGGTTAGACGTTCATTGAGTACCAAAATCCCTTTGTCAGCCCAGTCTATGTTACGGAAGATATCTTGAAGGACTGCTATGAATAGCTTCTGGCGAGAGGGTCTCCTGTTTCACGCCCCGTTCTATAGGAAACTCTTCTTTTCCTTTCTAGTTTTATACTGCCTCGATTTTTAAAGTACAGATTTTTATAACATTTATATATTTCGCTTATTTTGTTATTCCGAAGTGCTTCCCATATAGATGTATGTGAGATGCTGTCGAACGCTTTGGAGTAGTCGACAACCAATGTAGAGTGGTTTGTTGAATTCTTTGTATTTTTCTATTAACTGATCGACAGGTATTGGAAGGTATTGATGTGGAAATTGGAGCAGGTGATATAGATAGGGTTCAGCGGCTGGGTAAAAAGACAAAAGATACTAAAAAAATCAGACCGATTCTACTCACAACAACAACGTTACAGAAAAAAAATACAGATTTTGAAAAACAAGAAGAAGCTAAAACCGAGTACCTACATTACTCAAGACCTACCAAAAGATGTATTACAAAAGAAAAGGGAAAACAAGAGGAAAGATGTAGAAAAAGAGAAAAGGAAAAGGTCAGAGACCCCAAGCCCAGGCACCAGCACTAAGACAACTTCGAAAATGCAAAAAACAAGTTGCACAGAAACATTTCAAAAAGACCCACCCCAAATTGATGCCTTTCAGTACATGCGTGAGAGGGCATACTCATTGTCAGAGAAGAACACATTCCGATACTAGCACATCAATTTTAAATTCAGAAGAAACAAACAACACCAACACAATACTGGAAACAAAAAACAGAATAGAAACAACAAACAATACTACAACAAAACCAAATTCCCCAATCCGGCTGGTCCCCGTGGGAGAACGACCACCACCCTCCATCAAACAACGTAAGAAATGCACACCAACTAAAATCTGCACATACAATGTGCGTTCTCTGTCAACAAGAGAAAGACTACTAGAGCTAGAAAACGCTATAGAAAATATTGAATGGGACATCATAGGACTGGCGGAAGTCAGAAGAATGGGACAAGCAATAGAAGAACATGAAAATTATATCCTATGTTACATCGGAGAAACAGTAGGCCTGCATGGTGTAGGCTTCCTGATAAAGAAAAAGTACAAAAATAATATAGTAAATTTTATAGGAAAATCTGAAAGATTAGCAATATTAAAACTCAAATTTGGGAAACTGTCACTCACCATAATCCAAATATATGCACCAACCGAAGGCTCAAGCGAAGAAGAAATCAACAAGTTCTATAAAGACCTAAAACTAGCCCAAGAGCAATCAGACACGCATCTTATGGTGATAGGTGATTTCAACGCTACAGACAGAAGAAAACATGATAACAGGCAAATATGGATGTGGGAAAAGAAATAAAAGAGGTGAACGCCTTATACAACATGCTAATGAACACAAGCTATCAGTAATGAACACATTTTTAAAAGAAACTGTCTCGCCGATGGACTTGGCAATCTCCCAACCAGAGAATAAGAAACGAAATTGACTATGTCTTGACCAACGTTCCAAAATGCGTAACAAACGTAGAAATATTTAACCAAGTTAACTTCCCATCAAACCACAGAATGCTCAGATTCCCGTTAACATTAGAAACACCCAAAATCAGCCGAAAATCTTTCAAACCCTCAACAAGCCTACTCAAGACTCTCGAAGAAAAGATATCTACATTCAAACTTAAAAACAACTCAGAAACACTCAAAGAAATGCTAGAGACCAAAATGATGCACAAACTATAGCCAACAAACTGGAACAGGTAATAACAAAAGCCTGTATTGGAAAACAAGAAAAAACCCCAAACTAAAAATATTGACAAAAGAAACCATAGACCTGATATCCAGACGCGGAAAGCTACTGTCACTAAAAAGAGAACAAAAGAAGAGAAATACGAACTAAAACAACTATTTAAGAAAACAAATAAAGCTATCAGAGAAGACCACAACGCACACAGAAGGAAAATCATAGAAAAAACCTCACAGCATTCCGTAGTTCAAAGCGGGCAAATAAGGAACTATCTACCCATATGTCATGGATCCAGAGCCTAAATGATGCTGGCAATAAAGAAACTTCAACCAGGAAAGATGTCCATAAATGCGCCTATGAATTCTATAAAAGCTATACAGAAAGCCCCAGTGAAACCAGTCGAAAACGAAAGAAGGCATGTGGGAATAGAAGACAATCAACAAACGCAAGAAATAATAGATCCAATAAGCGAGACAGAAGTACAGCGACACATCAAGGCATTGAAAACGAACAAAGCCCAGGTCCAGATAACTTGATCAACGAAACACTTAAAATCGGTGCTCCGCTATTGATTCCATATTTAAAATTACTCTTCAACGAAGTGGTGGAATCCGAACAAGTACCAGACCAATGGCGTCTTTCACAAATAATACTACTGTACAAAAAAGGAAACCCACTAGAAGTAGGAAACTATAGACCCATCAGTCTGCTACCAAGCATATACAAACTGTTTTCATCAATCTTGCTTAGTAGAATTGCACCACAAATCGACAAGAACCAACCAATCGAACAAGCAGGGTTCCGACCAAACTATGAAATCATAACTAATTGGAAATATTGAATTGGAAAAAAATTACATACAATTCGATTATCAATAAAATGTTTTCCTGTATGTATATATCATAATATTTGAAACTATATTTGTATTTTTGTCTCTGGCCGATCAAAGAAGCTGAAAATGCTTGAGATTTATATATCAAATAAATAAACTTTTAGCAATAACTGAAAAATTGTTAGTCACAAACAAGTTATTAATAGTACAATGATTAGAATCACAAATATAAAATTAAAACAACAAGTTTTATAAAACTATGCGAAACAAAAGGAAACTACTAAATTTATAAAAGCAAATAATAAAAATATGATAATAAGGGAATTTGCACAATCTATCAACAAATTTATAGAAAGTGCCCATATAGAATTTAGATATATTTAATTCGAACGAAGATAGCAATATCATTCACTATATTAATGCGTAAACTACCAGTATAACTGTAAACATTTATATAGTTATATCACATAGGTGATAATTATTACCATTGTCTCACCACATATCTATCATATACGATGATCCCGTCAAAACATTCACCGCCGATTATATATTGTATGCCGCAGAGCCTTAACACGACCGTATGAAATCCACCCCTCCTCCATATTTGATAATCCCTGCCATTTGGAGACTAACGAAATAATGTGGAAATGACGTCAGTAAATCGTGATCCCTGCGGATTTATAGGAAATCCGCGCTTGCGCCGGCCCGTCAGCAGATATATCGCGGTTTAGATTTCTTCGGAACGTTGCACCGGGATTTAAAGCGGAAGGGACAATATGGCGACGCCTGATGATCCCATTGGCTTATCATTGCGATGGTAATACGAAACGATACATTTTAAGAATCATCATAGTTTCTGGTATAATCGCTTTCGCATCTTGTTAAAGTAGTTCTCGTAGCGCAGTATAGTTCAAAATTATTCCGACCCATAGGTGCTGGTACTGCGTGGAGAGTTAAGGTCAATCGTAAATAAATATACTGTAGGTAGAGTCAGCGGTGAGCATATTAATACCTGGCGATAAAGCGAATGAGACCATCAAAAAGTACGTATTAATTCTGTGGGAATATTTTTCTGTAAATATTATACGCATCAAATTTTTTTTTAACGATTAAGATAATAATATTTGTCCATTTTTAAGTATAGTAAACATATGTATTTCATTCGTAGCATATTTTTGAGACGTCGAAATTGAAGGTTTCTTGCTGAAATATTAAACTTTTACAAAATAATATACTTGAAAAATTTTGAAACTGAATTCAAAAACAACTGATCAGTTGCTTTTGGAATCAGTTTCAGCTAAGTTAAATCAGAAACAGTAATGTCTTGTTAGAAGAAGATCTCCTGTTTGACACAATATTTAACGTTTCATATTCATGTTTATAGATTATACGTTCTTTTGCCTTGCTTTAGCTGGAACCGACTCTAAAAACATATAATTGTATGTTTTTAAAATCCGTTTAAATTATTATTTAACTATGTTTTTGTAGGCGGTTTTATTTATTTTTTTTTTCATTATTTTTGACGTTTTTACTCATCGAATAATTATTATCGATTAATCTATGGTTAACAAAATTGGCCCTGTATCATCTTTAATTTGGTACTGAACAAGCGGAAAAGCAGAAACGAAACAAATTTATTGTTGATTGGTAATAATTCCAGAATCCGTACGATCTTAGTTGGAGTTCAAATACCAAATTATTCTCATATAAAATATTTTCTTATCTTTATATAACAAAAGTCTTACAATTCATACATATGACATTTTCATTTGCTTCCACATTAAATTAATTCACCCAATTTCTATTGTCACCGCCAGTCTTTGGATGTGTTCTTGCTAAAATTGTCACTTTGGAATTATTTATATAAACGAATAAAAATATATAGGTAGATTTGTTGGTATTTAATTTTACCTATACTAGATTCTACTGCCAATGAAGTGTAATTGCTGACGACAAATCGCAGTATTATCCCCTAACCACTAACCGTTAGGGAGTGCCGTGGCATCTATCATCAACTTGCTAGCGCGAGATGATAACTACAAGACAAAAAAACTTTACTTACTATGATACCGGCCAATAGCATATCGTACCATGTTCAGTGTAGGGTTTCGTAGCCGTTACTACAAAGAAAATAGATGTAAAATCTAAGTCATTTCACCTTTCTTCATATTTCTATCATAAATTAAGTATAAATATTCATCTAAACTAGAGAAACAGGTTGTCGACAATGACTATGGTATTAGTGTAAGCTGAAGTCTAAAGAGCGTATGTTCATTGTATTTACGTCTTTTTTTGAAAAGTGCAGTTTTTCGGCAATAACTCAAAAACGGTATATCCAATAATCTTGAAAATCACTTTCATTGAAAGTATGTTATCTTTATATTTTTTGAAAATACGGCTTAAGAAGTAAGTGGAGGGACACAATTCATGCTGCTTTCTGAGCGATTATTTCTAAAAATATTCATTTAATAATAAAAACTGTTAAAAAACCTAAAAAAGGTTTTAAAGGACTGTCTAAATATGTGCCACATGTTGCCGTTTACTGAGAAAAAATATTATCAGTATCTGTTACATGTATGGAGTGCCCCGTGGAAATATTTATTTTTCTTATTTAAGTATCAAACTGGAGAACGGATTAAACAAGACACCTATACCCCAAATTTTATCGATATAAATCTTTCAGTTTTTGTGTTTTGAGTAAAATGCTCGTGACCTACGAACGTGCGGACTGCCATGACAAAGCTTGAATGGGCGCTTTTTGTCATTTTGACTCGTGACCCCAAGAAAGAGCTCAAACATACTAGAGGTGCCTATAATATTTGAGGGTATCTCTCGCATTTCTTGGGATGCCATTATCAGATCCTGACTTGGTGACTATGGGGTAACCTCGGCAGTATACTCTTTCAAACCATAAAAAAATAATAATTTTCGAAATTTGTTCAGAATTGACAAAATTATAGCTGAGTATTTCTGGTGGGCATCTGTGGTCTTCTTCATCAGTTTCACGTCACTAAATCATACTTTATAAATGTAAATGCTTGATTTATAGTTTTAAACAAAATGGCTGTATGTTTACGTATAATATATAAAGATGTCCCTCAATTTCAACCTCATTATCAGAAATATATTTTAGGAAAAATGGGACCAATTAGGAAGTATATCCTTCCAAATAAAAAGAATTTTCCAAATCGGTTTATAAATGACGGGTTTCTAAGGTACCGAATATATAAAAAAAATGCAGACGAATAGAGAACCTCGTATTTTTCTTTTGAAATGGTTAAAAACAACCCAAAATATGCATAAACTTTAATTTCACGAGGCCGAAAACTTTCAACTGAATCCAAATTTCAAGGCCGTTCAGATAATAATATCCTCAAAGAGCACACGATATTCCAAAACCTTCTACAAAACTACCTCTAGGCTGGCAACATCTTAAATAAAATTGTTTTCTTGGTATTATTATTTCTTATTTAAATATGAAAAATTTCATTCCACCTTATGCAATACAATCATAAAAACGTAATGAACCCCATCAAAAAGCTCCCTATGAGTTTGCCTTCGCTCCACGATGGATGTTTCTAAGCAGACAATGACGGTGATAGAATTTGAACTAAGCTTAGCAAATAATAAATAAAGCAATTATACCCTTACATGAAAAAATATAAAAAAGGAAAAAAATAAGTATTAAGTTACATCTTTCCTCTTTTCCGCGTACGTATAATATTATGTTCAATATTTATAACAATGTATTATTTTAAATTTTACTTTTGTAACAAAGTAAAAAAAACCAAAGACAAATCAAAGATTGAAAGCAAATAAATAAAAATCGTAATTATATCTATCCAAAGATGACCTTTTTATGTTTGTATAAATATACAGACATGCTGACGTCTTGTTAACATTTCATAGAATAATTCATTAATATTTCGTAATTTATTTTACGAATCCAATTCTAATTAATTATTATCATTGCTAGCAAAAAATTTAATAAAAAACGTAACAATTGTAATAATTTCAGTATAATATTTTAGTTTTATATATAATAGCTTCAAAACATAGAAGTAATAAATCTTTATAACTTCAAAGTGTACATCAAAAATAAGGTATTCATTTTTTTTTATTTATATTTTTAACGACAAAGATATAAGAAATTTAAAGGATGTACAGTAGAAATAAAATTTAGCAATTTCAAAATTCCATCAATGCCATCAATAAAACTTCAAGAAAATATTTTTTTCACTATTAACATTTTTTCAAATACCAGTACGGTGTGTATTTTCACATTGACGTTCGTACTCTTCAAATAAATTGCAAGTGCGAAATGTCGACATATTTTTATGGGTACTCGTTTCAAAAATATCGACATTTCGGCATTCTTATCGATCACATCGATATTATACCATGACATCTTCGCAAGAATGCAACTCAATTCTTTGAACATTGTGTATAAAACAGGTAGTTTAGGTTTTATGGGAATTGAATTTCGGAACAAATTTTTTCAGGAGAGAAAGTAAATGAAAGCATTTTATTTAAGTGCAAATGTTAACAAAATTTGGCTCATTTTATTCAAAAAAAAAAAGAACTTAAAATAGTATATATTTAATACTCTCAAGACAATAAATTAGTGGATATGTGTAACGTTTGCTCTTTAAATGCATTAATATTTTTTTCATGTAAAATGCATAAAATACACGATTATCATCAAATTTATTTCCTTATCCGTTTTGAACAATTCAAAAAAGCATAACAGTTTCACTTTTATTACAACAATATATTCACAACGATCCTTTGAAACCATCGAAATTTAAGTGACTAATCAATAAGTAATTTTAGCTTTTAAAGAACAAAGGAAAAAAAATGTATTTTGCTCCATCGATAAAAGAAAAGTTAAAAGAAAAAGAGTGGCACTCCTGGAGTGCCGACAAAAGTGAAAACTTGAACAATTACGTATATATTTTTTGAATCGTCAGGAAATATTTTTATATCGTCAGAAAATATTTTATTGTGCAGGATATACTTTTAATTGATATGTTTTTTTTATTAATTGATAAACTATTACTATGAAAATTGCGATCTATTGCTTAAAACGTAAATTTATGAAATATATATACAATACAAATAGTTCCAACCTGAATATATATTTATGTAGTACGTACATATACTATATATGTTTATATTATATATAGTACTATTATCAATGTGTTTCAACCTAAACTCAACTTTAATGTAAACGTCGTATAAATGGGACCAAAATATGCACATACTTATTATATACAGAGGTAACGGTAACAGTGTCGCGAATTCAATAGATTTTCCCATCTCAAAAAAATGCCCAACGCGCCCGAAGAAGTTTTCGCTTCAAAAACACGTATTCCAACAACCGAAAAATCATATTTTTCCTGAAGGGCACTTTTTTTTCCCTAAAAGCAATCACCCACTACATTCATGTTTTCCCCGTGCGTATACAGCTACACACGCTCCGTGCGGTTTCGTACAATGGGCTTGGAAGGCCTTTTATCGTCGAATGTGTCTATACAAGTCGTACAATGCCTTTCTCCCTTGACACCCATCGCCATAGAAATACCAAGGTGTTGACCCGACCGATACAGTTCCCTAAGGGTTAAATATATATGTTCTATAGACCACATTATGTATTATGAGTACCTATTAAATATATCGGTCATCACACGAAACGAATGTCGTTAACGCCACACTGGGCAGCCGTATTGGCTTACGTGATACGATACTAGCCGATCTGGAAAGATTTTGGGGTAGGCTTTGTCGATGTTTTAATATATTGCGGCCTTTATGCTACCAAACAGTGCAAGGCACACTATGTTTCTTTGGCTAATAACGATATTTATTGCTGCAATTACTGTAAAATTGGCAGGCAAGATTTATGCTATAAATAAGTTTATTATTTCAATATAGTCTGTTATTGAATTTCCTGAAAATGTAATTTTTTGAAGTGATACTCCTTTTGGGACGGTGTGAATTGGATTTTATGAAACGAAAATGTGTAGCATAAAAGGGATAGCTATAAGTGTATATGTAGGTTTTAGGCTTGGAGAAAGTGAGATAGAACGCGTTTCTATATAGTTTCCCTATCCTTCGTCTCCTCTTTATGCGATGGTTCGTAGCGGTCTACACCCCCACAGTTCTACCGTCGTATGCGGACCCGTACACGGCCTTGGCATACCACGGAGACTAGACTCCATGCTGTATACTATATTCTTAATCTACTCGAAATATATACAATGAGAGGGAGAAAGAGACAGAGAAACGCTGAAATCTATATCACATTATTTTATATTGAATCGAATCTATCTTTACTAAAATGTTACTTTAAGTAATAAAAAAATAATCGATCAATCGCACTTTCTCTCTCTTTCTCTCTGTTTACCACCTCCATAGTGTATATACCTCACTATCTTAAAAATTAACCAGAATATATAGTTTCACTTCTACCGAGTGTGAACTTATACTCGAGTTTTTTTGTAATTTAACACGAAATAAAGTATATTGCACCTATATTTTTTTGTGAATTAGTAATATATATAAATATAAGAGAATTAATAAACTCGATTATTGGATTACATTAAAAAATATACTAAGTTACGGAACCAAAGTTTTCGCCTTTATTAAAATAATATTATTCACATGAAATAAATAAAATAAAAATAACAATATTTCAATTGTATACATAGTCAGAATAGTTCATGAAAAATCCATTCTTAACGAATGCTAACATTTCAAAGGGTGTCTAGTAGGTATCTACCGACCGCCTAACCCACGTAGGCAGACAGACCCCTTTATATTATATAATATGGACTGTCTGAGTTACTTAATGTATGCGTTCGTAAGTGTCAGATCGCCCGTGAAAAAAAAAATAACGGTGGCGATTAATCAAGATGACAAATGCTTCGGAGGCCCGGCCCCTCGTGAGGAGTGAGCTCTCACCAAATTATCTGGAAGAGTGTAATCTTTTAGCGCGAAATATCGGATTTCGTTTTAGGGCACCGTTATGCACGCACAAAACCTCTCTCTCTATATATATATATATATATATATATATATATATATATATATATATACACATAAACAGTCTAGCTCTATATCTTCTCGTTCTGTGCCTAAATAGTTTTCAATCCAATCTCCGTTGGAGTCTTGATTTCGTATCGCTCAGTCACCCCAATTGTTAGACACATCTCCCGCAACCTTTCTGTTTCGGATCGAGAAACTCTATAACGGTTCAGAACTTAAGCCCTCCACGCCTAGTACGTATTAGGTTGTCGGCGGTGCGATGGCGAAATCCGGGGTCGACAGCTAGTAGTGCCCTCGAAGGCGCAGCTCGAGCGGCCAGCATTGAACCTGGTACCTTCTGATGCGGAAACAAATCTGACAACTATTGAGCAGCCATAGATAATTTCCATTATTCTATTCTTTATATGAAATTTTTATCCTTTAATAGTAATTTGATTCAGATACTATCATAAGAATATCATATATATTCAATGATGGGTTTCCTATAATATGATAGTACAGCTATAATTGAATAATCCTTAATGTATGTGTGCAGAGAAAAGTTGTGTATTTAGTGTTGTTAATTAATATGTAAATATGACTATATCAAATTTAAATAAAAAATATAATAATGAAAGAAAAAAGAATTGTTTTTATATGTTTATACTTATATTATTGCTTTTCGTTTTGTTTTTTCCTCTATCGCAGAATAATCGACTCTTTATTAATATGGTTTTAACAAACCGTCGGTTCACTTAATGACTGTTGTACATTATCGGTTAACTTTAAATTCAAAGTCTTACATCTGTTTTCGCGATATTAGGAAATATTTAATTAATAAAATAAACCAGAATAATAGAATAAAACAAAAAATACTAGATATGTTAAAAAAATAAAGAAAAACAAGAAATTTTGTTATTCTACTTCGAAATATACATCTTAAATACTGTTGCTCAGTACTTCTTAATGAAACGGTCCGTATAATTAGTTAATTACTGTTAAGCGAAATAATAAGTAACGTAACTTATTAAGTACGCCCACCAAGTTCTATGCTGAAACCGTTGTGAATAATTTATTATTTTCAAAGCTTCAATAATAAATGCCTTCCCCGAGGAACTATTAACCTTAATTTAATCTCACCCAAAGCCTGTTATTTATTTTATTCGGCGAGGTAAAATATATTGTATACTGTTTTAACAGGGGCGAAATACACGGCTGAAGGCACCAATTTATCGCAAACACATCTACAGTACTCTCCGAGGTACTGGGATAATATGATAAATAGGCGCCTATCGGCAGCGGCGACGACTTCTATAGTCGAGATAACACGAGGTGCTTGCTTCATATGCGAGATGTTCCAAATTATATTCTCGATCGAGCAACATATACAGTATTATGAATTGATTATCCTGGCTTATTGCCTGGGTTTTAGTGCTCGATTAGCGATCTCGGTGCGTACGTACACAGATATTCTAGCGTAAAACAAGTAACCTCGGATTGATGTATATACATTTTCTCAGACGTAGATTCTATGCCGCGCTTGAATATACAAGTTTTAGGGGCAGCCGCTCGCACCTTCGTACTCGTAGATTTTGTTTCCATGGGATTGAGTTATTTTACAGCAGTAAATATTTTGGCGTTTATAACACCTATTTCAGTATTCTCAATGGCGAATTTAATCGAGATTCTATAAATTCCTTTCACACTTGTATTATTAATATTCTGTAATTGTGTCTGACCTTTTTACCTCTTCGGAACTAAACAGCTGAACAGATCATAAAGAGATTTGAGACAGCAATAAGCCGAGACCTGGAAGATATAGGGGTTACTTTACTGCGATGAATTTTTTTACTGCGGTAACAAAATACACACAGTCGAAATCGTGTGCAATAATTAGTAGAATATATTGTTACATATACAAAATTTTATGTTCTTTTTCGCATCTCGGATTTTAAATTTTGGAAAAAAGTAATTACTGACAGTTCTACTATTCAACTATTTAAAAAATCTTTACAGAACTTCAAGATAAAAAATATTATAGTGTAGGTCAAGGCAAAAAGACAAAAAAATATAGTTTAGTAAAAAGTCGAAATATGTACTAGTTTTCATCGGAACGTTATCTAAATAACGCAACGTAGAGTGGGTCCGTGGGATAAAGGGAAGTTGATTCCGATATATCAGAAAACGCGGCAAACCTAATAGCGACGTCTGCCCTCACGCGTCTGCCCTCGTTCGCGCCAGTACTTCACAGACCTAGATATTAACCGTTCTACTTTATTCGGCGACGTTCGTATCTCGTCGCGTGGCCCTGCTGCCGGCGTCAACGCACCAATCGATGCTAATTTTACCTACAGTATTCCAGTATGGTTGAGGTTTATAGTTATTACTACGGCCTCTGTGATCGAATCATGATATAATATAATGTCCAGCATTCACCAATAAACGGAATATCTATGACAATAAGATTTTTTTGAGTCCCAGCTGACGACGTTTAACATACTGTACAGTACCGTACCGTACCGTACCATAAACAAACTAACAAGCAAGCTTACCCACCTATATTTATCTTCCGCTTCATTATATTAGTGTAGATTCGAAGGAAACTTTGGAATATTAATTTCATCTATTCCACAAATTGTCGCTCATTTAATTCATTTTGGACTTTTAAAAGTCTTAAGACAATCGAGGTATGCGGTAGGTTCATTGACTAAAATCACCAAAAAAAAAAGAAAACATTAATTCCGATGAAACATATCCCTTTTCCTGTCGACGCATATGATCAACTCGGCGACGCGAAAACGGAGGCCCGTTAATATATGAAGAAAAAGGGAAACGCTCACGACCTTGAGCTTAGCATCATAAACAGACATTGAAAAATTACCTCGGCCCGGTGATTGATGCTGGGAGTGATCGCCCTAAGCGATCCCGGACTCGGCGCCCTCGGCCAGCGCCGCGTGGAAAAATTGAAAAGCGATTTCGATGCCCCTGGACTGGCGTTGTGCGGTAGATCGTTAACTAACGAAGTGATTTTGTTTCTGCGCCACCTTCGCTCACCCTAGTTGGTGTTTGTCGAAAGAAATTTATGAAGTTCTCTATTTCTTTGAAAATGTGAAAA
This sequence comes from Eumeta japonica, assembly GCA_005406025.1. Taxonomy (NCBI): domain Eukaryota; kingdom Metazoa; phylum Arthropoda; class Insecta; order Lepidoptera; family Psychidae; genus Eumeta; species Eumeta japonica. Next base: position 81,019 of record BGZK01002012.1, read on the forward strand.
ATGGACAAGGTAGTAAATACATGGCACTAATAAGACTATTTCAACACATCACTTTTATGTTCGTGACAAAATATCAGCAGATATATCGTTTCTTTTTGAGTTTTAGGTTCCTGTACTTAAAGAAGACAAAACTAATCCTTATAGGATTACTATGTTGTCCGTCTATCTGTTAGTCAAGATCATTTTTTTTAGAAATCTTTAGAGGTATCAAGTTGAAATTAATATTATACTTAGGTCTGTGATTCCCTGGTTTTGAACAAGAATAAAGCTTCTTCGTTAACGCATTTCAAAAAAATATTAAGAAACGATTCACGTTGCAGGCCATCCCTAAAACTTCCAGCTATGATATTCATGCATATTTCTTTGAGTGAAAAATATAGTTGTCTATGAGTTTTTAAGCTACTCTAGCTCGAAAATTTGAAAAACGATTGACCCTACAGGCCATCCTTGAAACTTTTTACTAGTTTCGAGCTGGAAGCGTTCAAAAATAAAACAGAAATGAATTATTCAAAAATAAATTTATAACCTTTTAATAATTAGAACGTTTATTTCGTCACAAGATTGTGAAGTAATACCAAGTAATTGAATAAAACATTTTTTTTTATTATTACTTTGAAATGAGTAAATAACATGAAATGACGTGGTGATGGATGAGACTGTCAACAATGTTCTGTGGTGATGGAATGTGTGTTTGTGTGTGTGTGTGTGTGTGTGTGTGTTGTGTGTGTGTGTGTGTAGTTGAGTGTCGACGAAAGGAAGAAAGATAAATGGATAGAGATATCGAAAGAAGAGTAAATGATGGTAATAAAATAGACAGGGCATAACTTGTTATTATGAATAGTAAAAGCACCACACAACAAGCATTTTTGGCTGTATATAATAGGGTCCTCATTTCTACGCTTATTTATGACAGTGAAAGTTAATTATAGTAGGAAAAAAATGAAGTAGAACCAATACGATCTCTACGTAATACGTGTGTAGTGTCTCTGAAAGATAGATGCAAGAACAGTGATGTCAGAGAGCGAGAGTGATGGAGTGTGATTCCCTATCACGCGAATCACGCCACGTCCAGAGTGATGGAGTGTGATTCCCTATCACGCGAATCACACCACGTTCGACTTCTACTCTATCGACTCACCTCCTTTTTCTTTGCTCTCAGAGGCGCTTTCGTACCTACGTTGTGAGACGCCGTCTATAAGTGTCTTATTCCGAAATATTTTGCAGGAAATATTTTTGTTATGCATTCACATCTTTCAGAAGAAATTAGAGAAAACGATTCTATCTTTAAAGCAATGCATCTTAAAGCAAAATTACTCATCTTAAAAACAAATTTTATAAATTATTTAAAATACATTGTTGATATTACATATATTTATTATTCCTGGATAAAAAATACTTATTATTGAAACGAAGATAGATGCATTGTCTTCAGCAAAGGTGGCATTTATGGCATTTTTCTTTTTATGAAAGTTCATTAAGAAACACTAAAACCTATTAGTGGATTTAATACAATCGCTTGTATTTACGAATTAACATGATTTATGCAATTTATTTAGAGTATACATTAGTTAGCATTCAATATTAAAAGCAAATACATCTCACCGTAATATAACGTGGGCAATCTTTGCATAGGATGCCCTTGTTACATTTTACAACGACTCTTGAGGTTGAAGTGCCTATTGTATGTATATTTTCTATTGTGTATGCCCGTGGTTTTTAAAGTGATAATATTTCGATTACGTAGTACTTTTATAATAGACAAAGCTAACTGTATTAAATGCAATATATCTTGGTCTGTTTGAAAGCATCATAAATTATGGAATTATTGCTCCTAAGCAATAATTAATCCCAGTCAAGCTTCTGATCTCAGTTAAATTATTATCAACTCTTCAAAATAAATTAATATACAAAATGCGAATGAGCAACAAGTCAAGGCTCCACTAAAAATCAAATAAGCTTACATAATCAATTATTTAACATACTATTATAAGGAACGTAAAATAAGCTATAAGTAAAATTAAAGACGATTTAATGCCCGATTTGGGCTGATAACGTTACAAAATTTAATAAAACGATTAGTACTAAAAGATGCATAATATGTAACTATGAAATACATAAATCAGTTCCTTAATAGCACTAAATGTTTAACCGCTCAAACAATTAATAATAATTTTTTTGGCAGTCGACCTCATTATCGTCACGAATGAGCTTTAGGTAGCAATAATTCGTATGGCTACTATATTCTGCCTCATCATCTTAGCGAATCCACTTACTCTCTTCTTGATGTACCTATTGTTTATAGTACATTACAAGAAGTTATGTGATACAGAAATAAGGTGGCGACATCTCTCAGCTAAAATTTATATTATTTCAATATTTTGAAACAAATTTCAAACAAAACATTCGGCCTCTTCTCTCAAGTTTGTTGAAATCATCGGTTATATTAGATTAGGTTATTTCGCCTATAGCTTAGAAAATATATTTTTAAGGTAATTTCCTTATATTAATCACGTACAGCATTTCAAATTATACGTAAATAATTGAATAAGTACAAAATTTCATTTCAATTTAAAACTTTATGAAAATTTTCAATGAAAGCATTTCTTTTTATCTGTGTTGAAACATTCTACGAAATGAATGAATCGTGACGAAATTCTTTATTTAGCAGATAAGCCCATAAAGGCACTAATCGAAATCTACAGACGCTTCGGAAAATTAATACTGTAGAGAAAATGCGCTAAGGAACTGAAGAGTTTCATTTTTTCGACATTGAATTTAAAAAAATCTTGTGATAGAATAGTCAATTTTTATAGTAAAATTAGCACAACAAAGATATTTATCAGTCCTAATAACCTCATGTCGCCTCGTCATTAAACCAATCCCAAGCAGAATAAGAAGCTTTTTCCTATTTCTTTTTCTAATTTTATTTCCAACTTAAATCTCTTGGTAACAGTATTTACGATGGTAACCTCAGCATTTGCCCAAAATCACTTAAGCATGAGCACAAAATCTATAACAAACGTTTTATAAAATAAAACACATTTTAACCTTTTCAAGTGGAAATAAGTAATGGTCAATTTATTCTTACAACTTGGTAACAGAGCTTTCTTGCGGTATTTTAGAGTTTGTTGTTGAAATGTGATAAATTATTGGGAGAACCAACTTATATCAATTTACCATAATACATTTTTTCTTGTGTTTTTTTTTTCCTTTCAACCATTCCGTTATTAAGGTTTTTCACCATCACCATCCTTTTACTTGCGATCGGAAGGCTGATATTTAACACCTCGACGCTGGTCTAGTGCGAGTTAGGAGCTGCTAAAGATCGCTATCACCAATGCGAAACGACAACGTCCGCGATCAGAACTAAACTTGCTGTCTGCGACACGGCGCGATAGTTCAATTTTATTTAAGTCAAAAGCTCATCGGTCAACTCTCCCATGGCAAGCATCAGAGCTGGAAGTGTTTAACTACTGACTAACCACCATGACCACTTAGTACAATTCTATTGTTTAATATTGACTTTGTGTCAATTGATTTAACATTATGAACTGAAATTTTTATATTAACGCTTTTGTTAAGTTGTTTCTAGGACACCGATATGAATTAGTTTCATATCGGTTTCATATCAGTGTTCTAGCATTAGCGCTAGAACACTGTTTAACTCGTAAAACGCTTCTTTTTTTACTTTTAATTTTGGAAAACAAATAAAGATGATCCACAAAATATACAGATTAACTTAATATCTGTCCCGTGTTATTGCAAACATTAAATATAATGTATTGTAACGTAAGATCCTTATCTTACGTTACGTTACAATATAATAGATCCCTAAGGAATTCCTATTGTTAATTCACTATTGAGTCGGATAATTACTTATTACCTATGAATAAAAAACTTTGTTTAATTGAAAAGTATTATTCGTACTTTGGTTACATACTTTCTGCAACGCAGATATATAAACCGGAATTTTATTTACTCCTGAAGTATCCAGATCAATTATAACAACCCAAAAAAAGCTTTAGAACTTTTTCCTTTCACTCGAAACACTCAAGTAAAGCTCTCCGAACGAAGAAGAAAGTTTTTTGAGTCCGACGTAGAATTACCATACTTTAACCTCGCGACAGCGTCCTCGGGAACAACTCACTAAAAGCATGTCCCCCCCACAACAGGCTCATCTGCTCACGGGGAAGGGTGCCTAAATATCGAATCAACGCTGAAAATCTCAATTTTTGCACGAAACGGACCCGGTAAACTTCTCAATTAACAAGTTCTGCTGTGAGCGCAAAGTTTAGCAGCGGGTATGCCGTCTTTTAGAATCGACCCCCGTCCCGATGCGAAGACGAACTTTTAATGTCTTCCCAGGATTTTTTTTTTGTAGCTGCGCTTGAACTGCGTCGAACAAACGAAAACGACATTATGTATCACAGTGATCGCCTACTTACGTAGACAAATATTATCATATTTCTTTCTGCCAGATTTATACTGTTGCGAACTGCGAAAAATTTAAAGTACAAAATAATTCTTCTAAGAAACGAAGAAAATTCAGAATCTTACTCCGTAACCTAAACAATTCCTCCGCGCTCTCCACTATCCTCTCCGTCATATTTCTCTCACGTGTTCTATTTTCAAATATTTTTGGGATGGAATGTTCGAGAGTGTAATTAATATGTGTACTAGTCGCGCACAAACAAAGTGTGTTCAAATATAAGTGTTTAAGAAGTTCTGTAGTGACTTATTGTAATTCTGTGTTAAGCAATATGTTCGTTATGATTTTCTGCGTATTTCCTTCTCATCTGATAACCATATTCGAACCCTCGATAGGATTATTACGCAACAATATGACCACACTACTGAGGGATACACTGCCAAAATCCCTACATTTCATATTGTCTCGTTTGCATTTTGATTCCTCTACACTATCCTAGTGGGCGTTATTGATAGATTTTATTTACTGATATTGATTTTATTCATAAAATCATTGGTTGAGTACTTTTGCAATGCTTTTGGTGACTTTCACACCAATGCAAAAATATGATATAAGCGTTAATAGCTTTCTAGCGGAATAAAAGTTACCAGAAAGAAATAAACTTTATATTCAATATGCACGTGCCCGGACAACCTGAGGTAGATTCTTTTTTTTTATATACACTCGACATTTTATTTTTAATTTTAAATTTTAATATTCATTTTACAAATTTTTATTTTAATCTTGACATAAATTTTAGAAGATTCTTAATTTATACATTGACAACGCCCCCGTCAATAAA